>JAZGTJ010003350.1:0-35955 GCA_036877575.1 Botia almorhae | reverse complement strand
TCCATCTCTGTCAGTCAGTATTTTTTTTTTGAAGGTGGGGTTTTGGACGGAGGGAGCGTGTCCAAATCAAAATCTAATGTTGCGTACAGCACCTTTGTTTTCATGGTAAAATGTCACACACTTTGGTTTGCCCTTCACAGTTGAGTGTTTTGTCTTTGTTAAGGATCATCTGTGCATATTATAGTTGAGTGACAAGCTGTAGAATTGCTATTTTTGAAGCTATGCACACCTACTGTACAGTGAAGTGTGTATGTGGTAGAACACTATACAGGTAACAGTTACTAGAAGGACACTCACTATTACCAGCATTGTAACTGGCCGTTTGTTTTACTCCATGGCTGTATACATCACTTAATTAATTGTTGTTGTATCATTTTATACTACAAAGGAAACCTGATTTTCCAACACTAAGCTAAGTGCTGTGAACATGTTGCCAGGGAAACAGGTTTTTTTAGTATGCCTGTCTCCCCTCCTCCTTGTGTCTTTAGAGAAGTGAAAATTACTGTCTTAACATCTGACTGTTCTGCACTTTTCAACACAGCCTAATGCATAACATTGGTGTTTAGTTTGTAATAGATTTCTCTCCTTGCACGAATGCACATTGCAATAAATGCACATCAGCATTTATTGCAGCACTGTCTGGATGTTTTTTTATTTGTAATGACACTGTAGAAAGTTAAACGAATGTCTGAAGGCAAGTGTGAGATGGCAAGTGTGAGAAGTTTACAAAGGCCCCCACAAAGCATAGAAAACTAATGTGTGTGTGTGTGTTTTGGCGCCCCACACATCAGCTCATGGGCTGCCACTGATATTGTAATCAGCTCCAGATATTGAACAGGGAAAGTGGCCCGTGGGCCAGGCTTATGATCAATACTAGTTTGGATCACAGGGGCCTGCGGGGTGGTGTTTTAGTCTCATGCTATCTGAGATGGCAGTGCAGCTGTTTAATACACACTGGTGCAGGATGCCTATACCAGACATGTAATAACTGCCTGTGTGAATGCTGATACACAAAGTGTTTATGTGTTATGTGTCTTTTCAGGATATTGTGTTTATGTGTGTGTGTGTGCATTACTGTTGCTGTGTGTAATTCAACAACCATGAGACACTACGATATCGGCCCGTAATCTCTCAATCACTCTTTATAAATAATTCAGCAAGCTAGGTCAGGTGAATTAAAGACTTAAATGTAGGGTAGGCAATTTCGGAGAGGTTAGCAAAAGCAAGCAAGCTTTGAAAGCACAAGGTCCCTTCAGAGTGCTCTCCAAAGCCACGCCTCCTCTTAAACAAATGAAACACACTAAGAATGAAAGATGGGCTAAATGAGCAGAGTGCACGGAGGAATGTAAATATATAGTTTGACAGGCAAGAAAGACATCCTATCAATGCCTTCGAACCCAAACGTTTGGGAAACACTGGTGAGGTAGAAGTAGGTAGAAATCCTACTGCAATACAATACTCAGGCTCAGTGTTTTATTATTATCATTGCAATTTCCAGGTTCCCTTAACAAGTGGTAGTGATGATCTCACTGGCCAGATGGCACCTCGGTAACTGTTTTGCCTCTCTGCAATGATAAGGTGAAGACATATTTCAAACAATTAATTTTGGACGAGACAATCCTCATGTCTTACAGAGAAGTCTATGAGGTTGAACAAATCTGCTTTATTAGCAGCTCTTCATAATGAAGAGAAGAAACCTCAATATCTCACTGCACCTCCGCACGGAGCCGTTTAGCCTTGTATCTACTAACAAAGACCGGCAATGACTTCCAAATGTCGTATATTTCAAATGTCACATTTGGCTTGTTAGCATTACTGTTGTCAAATGTTAAGAACCTCAAAAAATAAATTTATTCAATATAACAGGCATTTGGACTGAGAGGGTCGAGTTGTTGTACCAGCATGATGTTAAAATTCCAATTCCATGTTCCAATTCCTAGAGAAGGGCTATGTGTGGACCCTGTGGTTATGTAATTTCATCTTGTGCGTAACCTTCCTCTGTCAGTCAAGGTGACTGCATCCCATAACACCCCTGGCGTACTTCAACCTCGTTTCACCCCTAAAATAATGAAGTGTGATGAGAGCAGACAGCTGTCTACTGTTACTGTCATATTTACAATACCATCTCTCAGACAGATTATAGAATTAAAATAGTAATCGATGAAAATTAGAGTGCTTGTCATTCTGGATTGTTGTGACATTTGTTAAAATTATTATAATACAAGCTCTGCTGGTGTTTAAGTAAATGTGATGCACGGTGCTAGCAACAGCAAGGCCATGGGTTCAATTTTCAGGGAGCTTGCAAACTGTGTAAGACCTGTCTGTCTAACTCCCTATTGGTCTGTAATTTCTACCATCACACTTTACTCTTGATGTGTCTCCTGTCTCTGTATTGTCCTCTTAAAGCATATTTTACTGCATTGTCAGATGTCACGCTGAATGAGAAATCAAATGACGAGGTCTTTTTGCCATGTGCTGATGCACCGCAGAGACCCATTGTGCAGAATTCTTCAGTGTTATGACAGTGCTTCAAAATTAMAGGCTTGTTCCTCTCTCTCCTCAGCTGTTCTCGGTCATATTTGATGCTCAGTTGAATTTGCTACAAATTAATAAAGAACAGTAGTACGAGGGCAGCTACAAGAAGATATTAGTGCAATTAAGATATTAGTGCAGAGCCAATTTTTAAAACAAGAAACATACTGACCCTAAACTACTTACATGTGTTGGGTTTAGTGCAGGAGACACCACTGCGTTTTTGCAGCAGTCTTATGCAGCAACGCTTTCCGTGCAAAACCTCAATATTATATAAATATATTTAAAAAATATATAAATATATTTTAAAGTTGTGAAGCTGTGCCACATGTCTGTTGAGCTTACCCATGCAATCGGAATTTTCGAAGCATATTTAAATATGTGATTGATGATTGGTTGTTTTGTGCTTATTAATAAAATGATTGGTTAAAAAGTTGGGCTGATAAAATGAAAGGTTGGCAAAAAAAGCATGCAGCCTGGCAGCATTACGGAACCCTACAGCTGGGTTAAAAGATTTACAGTTCAGAGATGCTGACAGAAGATCTTTAGAGAAGCTGTATTTTTTACATACACTTTTGTTTTCCATCACAGACTTGATCCAGGCTACCCAGGAGTCCAATGTCAATATTCCCCAGATGGCTGATACTCTGTTTGAGAGAGCAGGAAATGCCAGCTGGATCGTGGTCTTCAAGGCTTTGGTCTCCACTCACCACTTGATGGTTCATGGCAATGAGGTGAGTCTTTTACAAGCTAATTGTTGTTTTAAATGGAACGGATTAGTGACCAGAATGACATGACCAGAAAGGTGTTGTTGCTTTTTGACACATTAATTTGCACGTTTTTAGGGAAGGCTGTGGAATTCAGTAAAATGGATTTAAAGATAATAAAATATAAAACAATTGTATAAATTAACATGTAATAGACATGGATGTGTCACAATTGACAGGCAGTCAGGTTCCGCATACACAGTTTTTAGTGTTTGGGTAACAGTCATGAGCTGACGTTGAGCTGAAACAGAATATTGTTTCAAATAAACCTAAATTAAGCCGTGCGGATAAATGAAACTTAGAACCCTAAAAAGTAAAAGAGAGCTTATTAACAAAACACACGTGTATCCAAAACTGAAAGCCATTTATCTTTTTTGTTTATGAAAATTACTGCAATGCAATTTATATTTCAACCCTGTGAAAGGACTCAAAAGCGCATCTAAAAACCAGTTTAACGACTTGATATACAAAAAGCTTTAATTGATTCTCACTTAGGCTGCAGATATTTGCAGTTTTTAAAAAACGTAATACGAGCTCTGCATAATTTTAATGCAACATTAACAGTTAAGATTAAACTGAAAATCTAAACAGCTTTCTGAGGAGTCTTTTCCACACCGCTGACCACCTTTTCCACTCAAAAGTGTCACTCACTTCTACTTAAGACAGTTATTACACCCATCAGACTCACAGTAGGTGCAGAAGCAGATGGATGGGTGGATGTTCCAGCCCTTCCCTGAAAACAGTTGAATCTTTCAGTCAAGGCTGAGGTGCTATGGTGACGGAGACAGGGAGAGTGAAAAGGCTGGCGGCAGCAGAAGACACAATGAGATAAAGTGAGGATAGAATGGAGAGGGAAATAAAGGAGGGTGGAGAAACACAGAGCCGGACAAACACAGATGTGGGCTGATAGAGATAGGAAGAGATGTGGTGTAGCTTTAAAAGATAATTGAATTGAAAAGAGCCTCCTTTTAGGTCTGTGAGTTACAGGGTGTGTGAGTGTACGTGTGCGCTACGTACAGTCACTGATATGCAAACTGCATGTTGTATACATGAAGCACAATCTGTCAATGTGTTATAAATGTGTTATATTGTTTATAATTACTTATAAACAATATATTGCCATTTCATTCTGCTAAATACTATACATACAGGGAACATACCAGCTAACGGGGAACATTCTCAGAACATTGACTAATGTTTTCTCAAAGTTATCAAACACATTCTTGCAGTAACATTAGTAGTGTTTTTTAACATTATATATTGTATATCAAAAACATTATTCTGTAGTTGTTAGTGGAATGTTTTAACAACGTTACAGAATATAAACCAAGTAATACAATGGTTAAAAAACTGGACAATTTGAACGCTCCTATAACTTTCAAAATAAGAGTGTTTACATTTTTGTTTCTTAATGGAAACATTAGGGAAACGTTCTTACAATGTAAAATTGTTAGCTGGGATACTATACAGTAGATGAGCGCACTGCCCAATAATCAAATTAAGGAAAGCTATTAAATTATGAATGCAGCCTGCCAGTACCATCCAGACTGCTTTGTTTTGAAGAGACAGATGTGCTGCTTCATAATTTTCTCTCTAATTTGTCTCATTTGTTATTGTTAGAAAGCAAGAGAACAGACAAACATACAGCTACAGCTTAGACAGGAAATTATTCTGTTTTATTACACTGCGCTCTGGAATACTCGACTTGGTCATTTATGGCATTCTGCTGTCAGATATTTATAACTATATATCTGATCGCTGTCTCTGACAACACTATGCTAGTTTCATGTTTTTTCGTAACACTCTGTTTTGTTCTCACATAATTACATATTTTGGACCTGAATCAATATTTAATGTTTATTTACTTGGTAAGTAGCTGTATGTGTTATACAGTCAGAAGGTCTTTATTGCAAAATAAACCACGTAGGTATGATCACTCTGTAGGGCTTTATTTTATGATAATGGCCAGCTGACTGTACATTTGGCCTTACGTCATTTTTAATTTGCAATCCAAGTTACTTTTTATATGAACTACTTAGCTAACTTCCTCTGCAAAGTTCTCGCTCATGCAGGTATGAGAGACATAAACATAGAACTGATATGATATGAACTGATATCAGATCTCTTTATTGACTCATTTTATTGGACTGCCCAATGTCAATACGTTAAAAAAATTCAAAATAACTGTTATTTTCAAGATTGGACGCCATTTGCTAAATTAAACAGGTAATATCATGAGGTCATGTGACATGAAGTGGGGTCATTTGATTACCACAAAGTACACTGCTGTTTGCAGTGTGTATCATGAAATAATACCTCTTACAATTTCGGATATATTACAATTCAGTATATGCTTTTATGTATTTGGTAAGTAACAAGCTAGTATTTCATTCCAAACGTAGCCAAAGATGATTCACGCGTGTAAATTGGATTAGCTTTTAGCGTTTGAATTATTCATACAGAGAACCATACAGTATGTTCCGTCTTTCCTTTATTAGGCCACCTTCGGTGTGCCCTGACCTTGTTTAACTACAATGTTTCCTTAAACGTGTTAGTATTGCCTAAATGTGTTTGTAAATGAGGGCTGTATTCACCGCTAATATACATTGAGGGGTCTTTCAGCGTCCTTCATGCACTCCCACCTAGTGCCTTATTTATCTCAGTGGTTTATTATTACTCATGAGGTTTGAAATGGACATGTTTTTAACTGGCATGTGGATTCCTTAAAGGGATAATTCACCCAAAATTGAACACTGTACATTTACAGTGTACTGACCATCATTTGCTAACCATCATGTCATTCCAAGCGTTTTCTGTGAAACAAACGAAGCTATTTTGGGAAAGGTCTCAGTGGTTTTGTGTCCATACGATGGTCAATGGGTGCCACCATTGTTTGCTTATCAACGTACTTTTTGGTTCAACGTACTTTTTCAATCTTTTTTTATATTTTTATATTCTTCTGTGTTCCTCAGAAGCAAAACAGGTTTGAGGTGAGTACATGGCGAAGAGAAAATGACTTTTCATTTTTGGGTGAACTGTCCCTTTAAGCATGTGTATTTATTTATGTACATCTCTCTCATTTTTTGTCCCATGAGGACAAGGACAGCCGTGTGTGTTGTATGAAGCCTTTCAGCTGAATGAAAAAATACTTCATGTATTATTGAACTATAACAACTGATACACATTAAAAGAAGACATTTCTGTCTTATTTCCAGAGGTTCATCCAGTACCTTGCCTCCAGAAACACTCTATTCAATCTTAGTAATTTTTTGGACAAAACTGGCTCCCATGGTGAGTAATATTTTGTGCTGAGTAACCTGACCTTTGATAATAAGTCCGTACAGTGTCATTCATTGATTTTGCAGCAGCTGCCAGACAAAATCTCCTTGTGTAGCTTTGACTGAAATCACTATGGAATATTGTAATGGTGGAATGTTAACTTAGCTTTAATTTGTTCCACTGCTATCAATTAAACAGTCACTCTCATATAGGATTGATGAGGAAATGTGGGTGGGGCTCATGAATATTAATTAGGTGACATAGCATTTGCCCAGTGGTTCTTGCTGAAAAAACAGAAAAGTGGACACTAACAGTTAAAAAATGATGCTTAAAAGCAAAAAATGTTACTTAAGTCATTGTTTCATGCAGCCAGATAAATTTTTTTGTGTTGCTGCTAAAAAAACCTTAAAATATAATAATTATTTATAAGGGTGGAGGGCACGTGTTCTTTTCAGTTACAATGGTTGGTGCGTTTGACTCACAATTCTGATCCGCACTTAGTGCATTCAAATTTTTCTTTATTTAACATTCTTTAGACTTATTTTATCATGACAACCATTAAATTTTTCGATGTGTCAGTGAGGTTGCAGTTATCACATTATTTGTGTTATTTACAAATGCTTTTATTTTCAGGTTACGACATGTCAACGTTTATCAGACGCTACAGCAGGTATCTGAATGAGAAGGCTTTTGCTTACAGACAGATGGCTTTCGACTTTGCCCGTGTGAAGAAAGGGTAAACAAGCCTTCTGTAATACCTCTTTTCTACATGACTGTACCCTAGACTAGTGTACAGATGTGTGCCATTGGAAAACTACCAAACACTGACATATTTGAGTGGAATGCTGGGAAATCAAGGACAACCTGTAGTCCTGGAACAGATTTTTCTGGTGTTGGCAGGGCTACAAGAGGAAATCTTGTTTGATTTAAAGTTAGAAAGGATACATAGAAAGATGCTTCCGCATACAAATTGCCTGATTGTGTTTTCTCAGACTTCTTTAGCACAATAACAGCTCATGGCTAGGTATGACCCAAAACACACATCCAATGATACCTGTGGAAACATGTTACATTTAGTTAATGCTCTCAGGGATTTGTGTGTATAATCCTATAAAGCAATATTTATGCTTCCTTTGGTATTATAATTGTATTTGCCATTACAATTATTGGCGCAACTATTATGTTACATTTATAGTACAATTAGCAAATTTAATATCGCTGAATATTACTGCAACAGAGACGCGGAAGATCCCCAGAGCGGGATCCATATGCAGTATTTTATTCACAAACACAATCCGAAAACAGGCACTAGTCAAAAACCGGCAAACAGAGCAATGTAAATAAGACAGGGGCAAAAAGTAAAGACAGGCAAGGGTCGTGGTAGGCAGCAAACAATCAGTAACAAGGTTCAAAACAGGAAAACAACAGCCAGGCGCTAAAGGTTCAAAAAACCATAAACAGTCCAAAGGGGAAGGCAGGCCGAAGAAACGCTTTGAATTGCAGCACATAGCAAACAAGACATCGCACTATTCACAGGTAGTCTTGGGCTTTATAGAGACACTGATTGAAAGCAGGTGGAAGACCGGAAGCTCATCAGTCCGGGGTACTGGGCTGATGGGAGTTGTAGTCCAAAATGGCGTTTAGTACTCGGGCCCGAACCTGGTCCATAACATGGGAGTTGTAGTCCAAAATGGCGTTTAGTACTCGGGCCCGAACCTGGTCCATAACAATTACAATGTTGCTTTATATTACTATATGTTATACTTTATCTCTGTACTCTTGGAATGCCCCTTAGCCAATCAATTAAGAGGACTAATTATCCTTCATTCCTGAAGAGTGAATGTGTGTTTTTTCTTAGTGCTGATGGTGTGATGAGAACAATGTCCACAGACAAGCTCTTGAAGGGCATGCCCACACTGCAGAGTCAGATCGACGCTCTGCTGGAGTTTGACGTGAGTACGCTGTCTGCCATCATCACATGCTGTATTAGCACTCAATACTGTTACACAGTACAGAACATTTAAGAGTCTACATGAGATTTTTATGTTGAAAAAAGCTGGGAAACTAACATCTCCACTTTTGACAGGATTTAAAATATGTTTAAAATGTAATTTGGTTCTTTGACTTACCGGCTAACAATTTTAGGGTGTAAGAACATTTCCCTAACCTTTTTATTAGAACAGTAGTCGTGTTAATGTTGTATTAACATTTGGTTGTAGAACATTATTCAAACGTTTTTAAATTCGGTAATGTTTTTAAAACATCCACTAGCAACTTAAGAAAAGCGTTTTTGATATATGATGTATAACATTAAAAAGTTCTACTAATATTTATTACAAGAATGTATTTGAATACTTTGGGAGAACTTAGAGAATTAGACAATGTTCTAAGAACGTTCCCTGTTAGCTGGGTTGCTCCTCAGTCTCACTGGCCTGCTTTGATTTTCAGGTTCATCCAAAAGATCTTATCAATGGGGTGATCAATGCCGCCTTCCTGTTACTCTTCAAGGATCTGATCAAGCTGTACGCGTGCTACAACGACGGGATCATTAACCTCTTAGGTACTGCTTTGTTTTCCTCATATTAAATGTTGAGTCAAATAATGTTGTTTTCTAAATTGCAAAACATTTTCATTTTGTCTGTTTTCTGCAATGTATGCAGAGCGATACATTTTATATATTATTATATATCTATTTTTAGAGAAATTCTTCCAAATGAAGAAAGGACAATGCAAAGACGCATTGGAAATCTACAAAAGATTCTTGACACGAATGACCAGAGTTTCAGAGTTCCTCAAAATCGCTGAGGTAAATGTAATATTTTATATCTTTGCTCTTATTATTATTATGTGTTAGATTTCATTAGTGGCTCAAGACTGTTAAATAACCTCACTTTTCCTCCCAACAGCAAGTGGGAATTGACAAAAATGATATTCCAGAACTTACCCAGGTAAGCTTTTATTAGCTTGCGTTTTCCATCTTCATTCGACACTCTCCACATCATTACTAACATAGCATGTAAGTGTTGTGGTGTTTTTAACATGGTTTTGCATGTATCGTGGACTACAACTCCCACTTGCAAACTTGCAAAATAACATATTTAACAGTTATGATACTTAATGCATCATAATGGAAATGTTCTTAAAAACCTAAAATTGTTAGCTGGATGGTTGCTGGTTTGTTAGTGGTAAAAGATGGTCTACCAGCCAGTGACCAGCTGGAAACTAGCTAACACGTTCAGAAACAGCACTGCCATCTAAAGCTGAGTTTCTCAGCACGACAGGCATCCATATTCTCTCTCACAGATGGGGATTTTTCACAAAGGGATGTTTTTCCATGGATCCATTCTGTCCTCTGTACAGCCCATTGACTCGCCTGTGAGCTGATTGACAGATTCTGTACTCTGTCTTCTTATTTCAGAGGTGCAGATTGATCACACAGGCTGAGAGTGTGAGTAGAGTGAGGTGCATTCCACTTTTGGGAGACCTACAGCCTAGGAAAGAGCTGTAGCCGGGCCTCATGAGCGCTCATTAAACAGTCTGCACACAAAAAACGTTTCTAGGCTGATCTTGGATGTGACTGAAGGATCTTGAGCGGAGTGGCAGCAATGCTTGCGGTCTGAGACGAGAAATTGAGCTGCAACCACATTTGCTTCCTAGTCAAGCCGAGGAACCATCAAGAACAGAGTTTCCACAATCATTCACAAGCACGCCAACATTTCAGACATTCTGAAGTCGGCAGTTAGATTTAGAATGTTGAAAAATGTAACAGTTATTTTCGCACCACCCCAACAAACACCAGTATGATGAACACACAGATTTAACAAACACCAACAACTATCTGGTGAATCTGGTGTTTGTTGTGGCCATGTAAACTAGCCCTAATACATAGAACACATTTTAAACATAGTTTCTGAAGCATTTAGAAGAAACATTTACAATTATTTTTGTTACTTTAAAGCTAGAATCCGTAACTTTCTTTGGACTTAAAAATAAACAAAAATCAGCCTTCCCTGATTCTCAACAGTAAGTTTAAATTATGATTTATAATTTGAGCTGTCGGGTCCGTAACCCTGAGAATTGTCAGTTTGGCTTTATTTGACTTCAACATACGTAAATACATGTCTGTAAAGTAACTTGCAGTTTTATGTTTTAAACAGAGATGGCGACAGAGAGGCAAAAGTTATGGATCGCAGCTTTAGGGTTACTAGTAACACCCTTTAATCATCAAAAACACAGATATTGAGGTTAAATTGGTAAAAGCATGATGATTGCACACTGCGATCAAACAAATAGTTTTGCGGTTGTGGAAGCTCTGTTAAGTTTTGAGGAGTAATTTTCATGCTGGCAGAGGAGGGGAGATGATGGGTCTGTGGCTTGCTCTGTAAGCATGCTCTCTGTGATGTCAGGGCAGGGCGGTTGGCTTACTCAGGTACTGTGAATCGGTGGTGCAGTGCAGTTCATAATGAAAGGAGATGTGCATGACTGCCTGGGTTCTGGATCTGGCAGCGGTTGGAATTGGGTCGAGTTGTGGCTTGGGATGCACAGCTGTGTATAAATCGTCTTGGGAGATTTGCAAGTCGGATTACACAAGCAATTATATGTTTTAATGGGGTATATGAGTATTTTTGTGCGATTGATTTGATAAATTAAAAGCAATTTGATAAAGGCTTAGGCTATGACATTGTTGCTTTGGTCAGATTTTTTGAATTATACTTCTCTAAGTCATCTAAACAATCAGACAGAATTGTCAATTTACAGCCCATTTGTTTTTGCTGCTATTAGTTGCTCTGTTAGTCAAAAGCTCAAGCTCATATTTCGAAGGCATGCCGTTCATTAAATTCTGTATGGACACTGCAATGAAGACTGATGCATAATAACAGTTAATGGAATCTCACTTTTCATTAGAACTCATTCGAATTTGGTTACAATAAAGCTCTCGAGTCTATCAGGAGCAAAAGAGACATAAGGCCAGAGTGCAATTTGCAGGTTCTTAACTGCATGGTTAAATACATGGCGGAAAGATCACTGTTATCAACATGGTATAGAGCATGTTAATTAATGAATTAATTGTATGCAAATTAATCTATGTTATACCTTTTGTGTGTGTCAGTGTGCATAACACTGTGTGTGTTTGAGAGGGAGAGAGAGAGAGAGAGAGAGAGAGAGAGCTTGTGCTTAAGCCACAATTCTCACTGGCAGTTCTCAAGACACCTGTCTGTCTGCTAGGACCCCAGTGTAATTATGCATAAGATTCTGACCTAAAGGCCTGGTTTATTTAACACTGCTGGAATTATTGTCTGAATTGTCAGAAAATAAATCACACAGGCCTAAAGTGAAACCTCCTCTAAAGCTGCTCTATGCTCTCTCTCTTTCTCTCACTCTCTTACACTTACACACACAGTCACACCTTTTCAGAAATCTTGCCATCTCTTGAAAATGGGATGTGAGTTCAGGTCTTAAAGGAACAGTCAACCCAAAAATGGGAATTTTGTCATTATCTACTCACCTTTATGTTATTCCAAAGCCGAATTACTTTCTTCAGTGGAACACTAAGAATTTTCATTTTTGTGTGAGTAATTCCTTTTAATGCTAAACTATTATGATGTGTTTGCCATACAGCCAGATGAAAGAATATCATTCCATGTTTTTCTGACTTAAAGTACTATGCCACCAAAAATAGTTTTATTATCCAGAATTTTAGGGGATTGTGAAGTTGTTTTGTTTGGTGAGATATAGTGAAATATAGTGCGTTTTCACTAGAACCAGAAAAGCAGTGGACGCTTTATTGCAATGTTGTTTATCATAGTCACAAAAACAGACCATTAAATGAAATATTAATATTTAAATTAAGCGATTTGCTGAGCCTATTTATCTCTAACTGCATGGCATTTTTACTCATGAGATACCCCCACCTGCGTTTATGTGGCATGTCGGGCCAATAACACGCTCTGAATCTCTCTGTTGTGCCTGAATGCATGAGTGAAGCATGCCACAGTGCATTGTGGGTCCAGTGGGACAGTAAACTAAAGCATTGTGTTCTGCATTTAAACCAGTGGGGGGTGTTCCTGTAAATTTAACTTAAATAGGCCTGCTATTAACATGTGTACATATAACCTCTAACATACTAATACTTCAGTTAAGTTATGAACCAAACTTCCATTTTGTGCCACTATCTTGACTTTATGACAGGCCACTGTAACACAGCATGTTTTCTGGTTTGTAGGCCCCTGAGAGCCTGCTGGAGTCTCTGGAGACACATCTTAACACGCTGGAGGGAAAGAAAGTGTAAGTGCATTAAGTTATTTGAGGATCATGGAAACGTTCACTTAGTGGGTCACAAATATGTTGGAAATCATTCAATTAAGTTTTTCAGCTTTACCTTCTCAAGTAAAACGTTTTTACTGATGATAAAATTAAATATTTACAAATAATAATATTGTCCCACTCTTGCTTTGTGTTACCAGTGATGAGTAAGTATTTTTATGTTCTTTAACGTAAAACATGCTTGTATGTTTCGTACTGGAATGGTTATGTTGTCATCTTTGTGAAGTTATAGTTCTATGGAACAGATGGTTGAACTTCAGTTTTTGTTCAGTGTAAAATGCAGAAGTTCACACTGTCTATAGAATTAACATGTTTTTCGTCCCAACTTTTTTATTTACTTGTATAAGATTAAGTTCAGTCTGTACAAACAATGAACCAGAATGAACTTAACCGGGCCAAAATAGAATTGACTTATTGTTCGATATGAATTGGTCAATTTGTCAATATGAACATAGTGTATAATGTTTATATCAGTGTCATGGGACGGGTGTCTTGTAATCGAGTTCCCTGAAATTCACCGTTGCATGCTAGCTGGTAGCATTAGTTAACAATGGGATATTTTGGAATTATTTGTGTTGTATTTAAAGAATAAAACCAGGATCCTAATTAATTTTTTTTATTGATGCATAATGCCTTGTCCATTTGCTTGCGGTTTGAAAACGTTTCCTCATTTCCGTTTTCCTTTTGTGTATTATTTATTTTATCAAAGTTATTTCAAAATCATTGTTTTCTTCATTTTCCACCACTAGGTCACCGACTAAGGTGAGTAATGTCTATCTAAATATATCATACTTGAAATCTTCATTCAAGTTTTTGTACATCAAATTAAACCAATGACGAATCCAACATGACACATATAGAAAGAATCTCCAGCTAATAACGGAACACCGGCTGGCACCCCTGCAAAAACAGCAGAACCCACCACTGCAGCTGCGGTTCCTCAGGCCACCACGGCAGCAGAACCTGCAAACGCTGCACCGCCTACAAGCACCACCAAGTGAGTCTTATACAGAAAGACAAAACCACTCTTGATATGTTGTTACTATAGATGCATCACTCTTGCCACCTTTCTCTCTGCAGTAGTGGTTTCAATGATCTCGTGGACTTTGATCTTCTGGCACCAAGCACAGGAGCTTCGGCTGCTTCCACAGCATCATGGGGAGGTGAAATCTTGCTGTTTGTTGTAGCTGTTAAGGTGTGGTCACTGGCCAGCACTTTACTGTTTGTTACTGTTTGTACTTTATCGTCTTACTGTACTGACACACAATTTGTTTCACTACTATATATGCCCAAGTTAGTTCATCGAGCCGCACCGCAGAGAGGCTGTTTTTTACACAAATTAGGCCAATTAGGAGAATATCACATATCACGAGTGAGCGCTCTATTGAGTTTATAATGATAGGCTGATGGGAGATGTTTCTCTTATGCGTTTTCTCCCATCATGCTTTTCAAACCCCATTTGTAAGCCGCAGTTTCTTAAAAAAGAAAAACATTCCAAGTGGGATCAGCTCATCTGGGGAGAGATCATTCCTCTGTTGGTATCTAACACACTCCTTTCTTCTTTTCACTGGTTTTCTTACATCACTTCCTGTCCTGGCTGTTTTTGGCGTTGGGTTCAGATCTGCTGGGTGAAGGTGAGTAGAGGTGATTTTCAGGTTTCCCATTCCGGAAAGAAAACTTATGAATGAGAAGTTTATTTAGTCTCTGAGAATTTCCAAACAAAAGCGTCATGTGCACAAAGGATTTTTGTCAGATCCACAAGGATTTTTGTTTGGAATTTCCGTTTGTGTCTTTGAAAATGAAAATTGCAACAGTTTTGCAGGTACAAAAGTGTCTAGAAAGCTGTGGCAGAAATCACCCGTTCATGTGTCCAAATTTGGTTGCACTTTTGCAGATCTTTTGCATTTGCTTCCGTCATCATCTACCCACCCATATATTGCTCCAGACTCGTGGGACTTCTGTTAATAGAGGAAAAAAATCGTTAAAGCTGGTTCTCCCTTGCAAAATCAAGGAGTGCATGACGCGACTGCTTAGTGCTTACTACTTCTTGAACAAACTTATAGGCCAAAGCTTCATTTTTGTCTTTTGATCCACCTACAACTTGAAATACAAAATGTCATTATACAACAATCTCATCATAAAAATCTGTCATTCTGTCCCCATACCTTTCCGCCTCCTCTTTCTCTAAATGCTTTGGTTTGGCTGTGGTGGGGTTCCAGATACTCTGACCACTCCTGCTGCTAGCTCTGATGTGCTGCCCCCTGAGGTTGACTCCGCCCCCCCAGTTCCTGCAGCCCCTGTCACCACGGCTACCGAACCAGCAACCGATGCCAGTGCTGCCCCGGCCGTTGCCTCGCTGCCAGTGCCTGCGCCCACCTCCACCATCTCAGACATGGACCTGTTTGGAGGTCAGTCAGGTGGTTTCTAGGTTTCATGGGTGTGGTGCACAGCTGAGTGCTGCTTGAGCTGCTGCTTGGTACATCATAACTTTGTTGCATTTCAATGCGTTGGTGTTGCTGTCAGTCTATGTGATCAGTGACAAATAAGCACCAATAAAAATGAACATTTAACAGTTTACCCCATTTGGAACATTAGAACAACAATTGGAAGGGAACTTGACTGGATCTCTAATAGAACACTTTGCGTTCTTGGTTGACATGCATGACTTAATTTTTCCAGTCTTTCATGGCTGCTTTCCAGTATGTGGCCTAAAGTCACTGTTATGACGATTGAAAATCATTGGCTCGGTAGATTGGACCATAAGGCTGAGATCCATTTGTATAATGAAGAAAACTACTGATTAGATCACTTGTGATTTGCTTGCTAGCTTGAAAGCTTTTCAGTGATCGTTCACCACTGATTGCATAGCTACAGCAGACATTTTGGTATAATCAGACTTGTTTATGTATTTTATACAGCACAATCTGCTAACAAGAAATAGCAGCTCAATGTAGTTAGTGTGAGTTTGATTCCGTAAGAATGCTTAAAATCAGGGCGAGCTCATGTCCCAGTTTTTGCCAGAAGAATTGTGGTATGAGTGTTGATAATGAGTAATTACTCCAAACAAAACTGCCCCCCGACAGGGTGATTAGGACCCTGAGCGAAGCAGATGGGTCATGTATCATCCTAAAGTAGTTTATTTATTGTTTATTTTACGTTAGTGACCAATTGACTGGTTATTACCCCCCTTATTACACAGTTACTTACAAAATAAACAAATAAATGGATATTGAACATTGAGACAAAAATATTTGTCCGCAGTCAGTCAACCAATCAGAAGCGAATATTTCATAGAGCAGTGTAATAAGTAACCAATAATTGGCCCACTCACTTCTGTAGTTTTTCTGTAGTTATTTTCAGGGAGCACACCTTGCACACCTCACACCGTGTCCCTTACAAAGCTGTGAAGTCAGTTGATTTAATTTTTACCATTAAATCAATGGCCTTTTTTATTTGCTGGTAAGAGAAATCATCCTTACCTGCCTTTATGGTCACAGCAATCACAATAAATGTCACAATAAATGAGTCACACAGGTTTTGACTGGGTGTGAAATTACAAATGCTCATCACTGCCTCAGCTCACAGGAGCCATGCTGTCAAAACCACACACTGAGGCCTTGACAGGATGTGACATGCAGCCATTTCTCTCAGTGTGTGTGTGGACACACAGAATTAAACTGTATACAACCTAGATTGGTGTGTTTTAACGCCATTTGGGTTGTATAGAGTGTTTCTGTTTATTTGTAATCACTGACATTAAACTCTCTCTCTCTCTCTCTCTCTCTCTCTCTCTCTGACTTTCTCGCTTCTTCATGGCTGTTTCTTTATTTCTCTTTGTTGGTCTGGTTTGCCCCAGACGCATTTGCGCCCTCCCCAGGCGATGGTCCGAGTGAGGGTGTTGTCCCAGCAGCTGCTACTGATGCATGTGCCGGATCTGGTGGGTGCTAATCCATACACAAGATCCTGTAGCACCTTGTTCTTCATTTCTGTTTGTGTGTGTGTGTGTTTAAATTTGCAAGCATCATGTGCAAGTACTGTGTGTGCTTGAAAGAAAATCAGACTACAAACACTGAGACTGTGTGTTTGTGTGTGAGACTGTGCGTGGCGTGACTGTGTGCATGCATGTCATTTGATTTTTGTTTTCATTGCTTGAGTTATTAAACCGTGCTTTTGCTCACACATAGAGATTCATCTGTAATATCATTCTGTCCATGACCTGTTGAAGAGGTCTGATGTCCCAGCACACACCCATCTGTGCAGTCACAGTTACCATCCATGGCCTGTTTCACAGCTGTATTAACCTCACTAATCATTCATCTCTCATTCACAAACCCACTGTATCTTATATTCATTCAGTACCAGTTTAATCCTTTCAGTATCAGTGATTCATTCTAACCACTACTAACTCTTATTTACATGTGGTTTGTGAAACTGTGTTTAACAAGAGCTGTCCTGTAACAGCACAAACTAAGTGGTTGTATTTACTGTACATAATGCTGCATGTTTCATTGAAATTGTGTAAATACCATGTTATGACCATAACATGAAAATATTTACTTTTATCTTACTGTATATGTGCTTTTATTGTAACGTTAACACAAATCTGCAACCTTTTGTATTAAAACTAGCCAGAGTAGACAATATGTTTCCTATGTAACTAATAGCATTTTTTATAGTTATAGTTGAACCAGGTAAAAGCAATCCACCATTGTTTTCTGCTGCAATCCGTTACTTTTCTCTGTTTTAAGTCATAAAATTGCAGGTTACTTTAGGTACTTTTCGTTATGTATGTTAATCTCCAATGAAGCCAAACTGGCATTTTTCAGAAAATCAGACCTGACAGCTCAAATTATACATCATTATTATAAACTTACCATCGTGAATCGGGGTAAGGAGAGGAGATTGTGTTACTACTGACCTGTTATGTACTTGCTCAATTTTTTGTATTTGATTTTTGTTTATTTTTAACCCCCCAAAAAATGCGGATTGCAGTTTTAACTCTGTCTGATGGTTGCACTTAATAGGGCTAAAGGTGAATTCCATTTCCTTTCCCGGACTTCAGAATTCCTGAAATTTTGAGCTTTCAATGTGTTTGCAGTATTTGTTATTTAACAACAATATTGTAACCATTCCATTGTCACCCCCCACCCCTCCCCGTTAAAGACCCCTGGGCCACGTCCGAGGGGAGCACCAGTTTTGCACCAGAGCTGGACCTCTTTGCCATGAAGCCAGTAGAGAGCGCGGTTGCCGTGGCAGCATCCCCTACTGGCGACGAACCGAGCGTCTTGCCAACAGCGACCCCTACTGCTCCCTCTCCACCCTCCAGCACTTCCGCAACCACTGAGCCTGCGCCCCCCCCAACACTTGACCTCTTCAGTGGTAATATCTCTGCTGGAATTCTGTCTGTGTTTTGCATTATGCTAATATTAACTTGCTAAGCTAGTTCCCCAACATTATTAAGATTCTTTTTTTATTTCTCTCATTTAGATCTATGCTTTTCTTTTGGTCATTCTGGTATTTGAATCCAAGTGAATTGAGATCTCAGCCACCTTTTCAATGCAAAGAAGCTTGACTTGATCTCTTGATCAAGTATCTCTTGATCTTGAAAGTATCAAGATCAGAGACGTGTCAGAAGTTGCGTCAGAAAATTTAAAGGCAGGGTAGGCCATTTTTTTCCAGAAACATTTTTGTTATGCTGGTGGAAAGTCTCCTCACATCCTGATAGCTATCATTAAGTGGTCTAAATATATTTGTCTTCTGTGGAAGGCACAGGACCATTTGGTTCAAATGCAATGATAGGATGTCCTGCCTATCAACACTTTAAAAGCTAAATTGCTAATGCTAGCCCCTCGAAATTGCCTACCCTACTCCAAAATGTATTTTTTTAGTATTCAAAAATATGTTAATAATTAAATTATAATTATGTGTTATTTGTTTTGCATTGGAAAGGCTGGGCAATGTCACTGATTCACATTTGGTCTTGGAAATATCACTGCGGTCGGTCAAAATCCAGGATTTGCAGTGACAACAGTGTCTTGCAATCGTTCACTGGCCATTTGACCTCATTTGACCTGCAGTTTTCATTAGAATTGATTAATACTGAGAGACCGAGTGTTCCCTCTGTCTCTGAGTTGTAAAGCTGTGATGATATGCACTAACTAGAGTCATAATGCATATGTGTGTCCCTTGTTTATAGATATGTTTGATTCTATGCCTGAGCAAAGCTCCTCCACAGAGCCCAAAGCAACCACTCCTAGCGTAGACCTATTTGGTGCAGGTACACGAGTTGATCCGCGTACTTCTGTTGAACGTCTCGTCTGTCCTAGTCTTCACCTTCTTTCTCATCTGTTTTTCCCCACTCCGTCTTGGGTTGTCCTCATAGTGGAACGTGGACTTGTGCATGTTTGCGACTTCCAAAGCACGATTCTGTGTTCTTTCTGTGCTAATGTGTCCTTCTGACTTCTCTTGCCTTTCTTCATCCTCTTGAAGATCTTCCTGCTGTCTCTCGAGGGCCTTCTCATTTGCCTGAGGCCAGTATTACTGGTGACCTGCTGTCTGGTGAGGGTCTGGTCTATGTATAGATGTATGTATATGTATATGCTTCTGTGTCTATGTATCTCTAGACACAGAAGATTCTTTCTTTAACTTTAAATTTTTGCTTTTTACAAAGGCTACAAATGGGATCTTAAACAATTAAGCATTTCAGAAAATAGTCAGATGCTAAACTTTCAGTGTTAATCATTGTGTATTATGTATATTGTTGCCAGGACAAATTTCTTGTGATGTTGATTTTTAGATTGGTTTTGGACAAAGGCATCTGCTTAATGAATACATGTAGATGCAACGTGAACAGTTAATATATTTTAAACTAGCCACTTTTTATGCTAGTTAAGCTAGTTTAATCAAATGGTTCTCTTACAAAATGTGTACCTTTTCTCGTGGAAAGTGCCAGTTCATTTTTTTACTTTATTGATACTTTATTTTACTTTATGTCCCTCTGCTGCACACCTGCTTCCACTATATTTTACAGTATCATATTCAGAGTTATCAAAGTCTGTTTTAATCTTTCTCATAGACACGTTTGATGCTCCAGCTGTTGCTCCAGTGGCTGCAACACCTGCAGCTCCAGCTGCTCCTGTCTCTCCTCCTAAAGCTGATCCTGGACCTGTGCTGGATCTCCTCGGTGTGTCCTTTAAACTACCTCATACAACTAGAGGATGTGCTTAAATATACAGATTGTAATATCCAAAGTAAATTATGATGAACTGTGGAAGGATTTCGTTGTTGCATTGCACCACATAATGTTTGCATTGAGCCTTTCCAATCGATTTTGTTGTTCGGTGTTTCTGAAGCTCTGATAGCATTGTACTTGCAATGCCAAGATGGTGGATTCGATCCCTGGAGACACGCATACTTATAAATGTATACCATAAATGCATCTGCTTGAGTATATTTAGATATTTTTACGTTAAATATATTTTTATATTTAACTTGTGAATTGGTAAGTATGATACAGTTATGTTTTATAATGCCCAGTTATTCTCCTCCAGTTCTGATTCAGAATGAATCATTAGCTTCTGCTAATTGAACTAAATCAGATGATGTTTTGTTGTTGTCTGGTAATTAATTAGTAACTGTTAAATGAGGCAGTGATGAAGTTGAGAAGACAGACATTTGTTCAGTGCATGTTAGGCCTGTTTGCAAGCTGTGCCATCATGTGTACATGACTGCATGTGCGTGTTTGTGCATATGTGCATCTGTGTTTGTTGTAGTTCGTGTGTGTGTTTATCTGTTGCATCCGTGTTTGTTGCGGTTAGTGTGTGCGTTGTATCTGAGTTTGTTGCTGTTCGTGTATTTATGTGTTGCAGTCTGTGTTAGTTGTGGTTTGTGTGTTTATGTGTTGCATCCGTGCGGTTCTTGTGAGTGTGTTGGTGTGGTGGTGTGTTGTTTGGTGTAAGATCCCAGCTTACTCTCTCCATCTGCCCTTCTCTCAGTGTGTATGCGGCTTTAAGGCTCACTAATGCTTCTCCTCCTTCATGCTGCGCTGCGGGACGGCCGTCCCCTGGACAGACACGTTTGGGGACATGGCCGTAGAGCCCCAGACCACTGCACCTGGACCTCCGTCAGGTGACCTGCTTGGGGGTATGTGACATCCTATTTGGAAAACACATTGACACATTTAATGCTGTTACATTTGTTTATTTAATAGGCAATTAGTTTGAATGCATGTTTTAACCCTCTGAGGTGTTTTTGTGTTGTTTCCTGGAGGAGTTTTAACATGTCTTGACATTTGTGCATTTTTCAGATGCGATTTTTTAGATAACCATATTAATGGCTTAAGTCTCATAGCAGTATATTCATATGCAAAATGCGAGCACAATATACATGTGTACATTTGTATTTTTAAGAAGTATGCTTATGTATGGTTAGTAAGAAATATTTTTAAGTCCAAAAAAAATTGTTTACAAAACTTCTCCATCAGATACAAAAGACTTTGAGATTAATGATTAACTTTAATTAATTGTACAACCTTGGACACAAACACTTGCAGTAAGATTCATTTAAACATAAAACCTCTGCTGAAGTTTCTCTTGGACAAACTTAAAAGTAAGTTGTGTGAGGATGTGGATGTGTTTATGATGTGGATTTTAATTGGCTTCTGTCTCTTAATATCTGCAGGGTTGCTTTCACCAGTTGCCCCCACAGTTACACCAACCCCAGTTGCAGTGCCATCTTCAGCCCCAGCTGACCTGCTGGAGTCGGACTTTGATGCCTTCGGTTCGGCAGCAGTTTCCGCCATCCCAGTGGCAGCAGACAGCTCCACTGCAGCCCCCTCTGGTAGCTTTGATGCGTCAGGTGAGGTGAAGCCTCCTGTGGGTCTCTCAAACTGACTGATATACATAACCTGTAATTACACTGTCAAATGTTGAACATAAATCATGACTTATTTGACAAACTGGATTTATTTTTTGCTGTGGAAGTGAGTAATTTTAACGTCCTCTGCTGAGCACAGCACGGCCTCTTTAAAGCTTGTCTGCTTCCCAGCACTGTATTTTTTTGCATGAGCACCTTGTATTCGCTAACCTTTCCGTGTAATAAACACAGCAGGAGTCTCCAATCCGTGTTCCTGGAGGTCCACAAACCTCTAGAGTTTACCTCCAACCTACACCATCACATCTGCCCATGAGCTAAACTCTGCAGGTCTGTGGCGCTCGTTGGAGACCTCTGAAACAGAAGATGTGCTATCGCTAAATGCATTTGTTCTTTGTTTTCTCTTCTTTGTTCTGTTCATTCTTGCTCTTAAATTACGACTGTCACATCACTCTGGCTCTCTTAATATAATGCTTTTTCTCCACTTCCCCTTCTGTCTCGTCGTTCTCGTTTTTTAATCTCTTTGCTTCTCTTCTGATCTCTCTCGCTGCGCTCCGCTATGACTCATTGCTTGCTCCCGCTGTGTGATTGGTGAGTTGGCGACAGAGCTCCGGTCAAGGCTTTGCGGCATGTTTCATTTTACCCAATCACACTGCAGGGTTCAGGAAGTGTGAATGTACTAGCGTTCTGGTTCTACTTCCTTTGCCTTATGACTCTGTGCGGTTTACCCCCTGCTTGCCCACCTTACTGCATCAGAATGAATTGCCTGCCTCTGTGTTGTAGTTATTGCCTCTGCTGTAGACCTTGAGGAACTAGAGTCTGATTGGACCAGACTCCACCTGTATAGGTTTTAAATAAAAGTGCACTAAGTAGTTTTTTGTTTATGTTTACTGGGCTGATATGACATTGATTCTGTACTTTAAACTGATTTGAGGTTTTCAAGATGCAGGTGTATTTGTAACTCATGTTTAGTTTATTCCACAACTCAAAAATGTAAAATAATAGGACTAACTTTTGTTGAGATCTTTTGTTGGTCACTGATATAAGTATAATCTTTATCTCATGTGATTATACCTCCTTTCAAACATATTCATCATTTCTTTAGAGGTAAAAAATTGCTTAGTGCACCTTTTAAGAACCTAAAGTTTTCTTTATATGGTTGAAGTTCTGGGTTATTGACGGTTGATGATTGGAGGAGTTCGGGGAGATGTTGAATCTTCTCCATCTGGTCCAATTGGTTCTGCAGTGAGGATAGTTCCCTCTGTGCCTGACAGGATTTATGCAGTTGTACTGTGCTGGAATCATTTAGCTCGACAGGTGTAATGCAATGAAAACGCTGTTTATGTACACGTTACAGATGTTCTGTGGGTCCCAATCGCATGTATTATTGTGTATACATGTGATTAAAAAACACTGAATGCAGTTTTTAAAAAAATACCTCTTCTCATATATGTTGTGATAACTGTGTGAATTTATTTTGTGGAGAATTGTCTGATTTCTTTGTTGTTAATGTTGTCTTTTGTTTCACTTTTGGACTGCGGTATCTGACTTTGTCTATTATACAGATGACCAGTTTTGTGTCCAGAACAGAACTCTGGGCTCTGAACCCACAGATGATTGTCTTAATGTATGCTGCATGTATTAACCCACTCTCCTGTGTGCCCATCCCAGTGTTTGATGGATTAGGAGATCTTCTAATGCCAGCCATAACGCCTCAGAGCACTGGTGGGACTCCCATGGCTGCAGCCAGCACGCCCGTAACACCCGGAATTTTACCTGCTGCTGGGCCCACCATGACACCTGTGATGACATCAGGAATGATGTCATCACCGGCAATGGTTCCAACAATGGCGCCTGCAGCCCAGCCAATCAAACCGCTTGGAGGGGACTTGGACTCTTCACTTGCCAGTTTGGTTGGAAGTATGTATGGAACAATAATGGGCTGAGTGTGTAGGGGTCATTGGTTGTTACAGAGTGCAAGAGTAGCACCATCCCAGCTAACGGGGAACCTTTTTAGAACATTGGCTAACGTTCTCTCAGAGTTATCAAAAGACGTCTTGCAGTAACATATTGTTGAAAATGAAAATTATATACATGAAATATACTTGCAGTATATAATATATACACTTATTTTTCATGTATATCAGAAATGTTGTTAGTGTCATGTTTTAAAAACACTACAGGATTCAAACTGTTTAAATAATAATGTTTTTATAACCAAGCAATAACGTTAATACAGTCTAAAAAACTGGGCTTTTTGAACTTTCTTAGAACTTTCAAAATAACATTTGTAGTATTTTTGTTACGTAATAGAAATGTTATAGAAACGTTCCTACAACCTTAAATTGTTACAGTTGGGATTGTTATACATGCAACACTGGTTTATGCGTATCGCTTTGTTTTTCCTCTTTTGTAGACTTGGGGATGGGAAGCCAAAAAAAGTGAGTGCTCTGTGTTTTTCAGACACCTGTTAATCTCATTACTTAACTATAATGTCTATGAGACAGAAACGAATGACTCAATCTGACCTGTATTGACAGTTCATTCAGGCTGTTATGGAAGCTTGATTGATTCGCTCCTCCTTGGAGGACAATTCAGTCTTGTTTAGTTACTGTGACAACATAGATCCATTTTGGAGTTGACTGACAGCTGTTTGTTTTGTACAGGGACAACCAGTGGAATGAGAAGAAGCTGACAGGAGGAGCTAACTGGACCCCTCAGGTAGCCCCCACTAGTTGGGGCACACCCGGCGCTCAGATGGTAGGAGTCACTCCTTTCCTAAGAATCTGTAAGACTGGAGTTTTTATATGTCGTCATGATTCTGTTTTTTGTTGTGGTTGGGGTGTAGTCTGGCTCCGCCCCTGGAGTCCCAGGAGCTGCCGCCCCACCTGGAGCAATGGCCCCGCCGATGGCAGCACAGCCTGGCTTTGGCATGGTGAGAAATTACTGTATTTAACCTCTAATGGTAGAGGTTCCCAAACTCTATTAAGTTGCGCCAGAGGGTTGTCATTTATAATGGACACCTTCCTGAGAGAATGAGGCTGAGAGTAGTCCACTAAAAACTTGTCAGTGACATATACAAAGTTTAAACTGTTATTAAAACCTGTAATTAAAATCATAACTGTTGTCATTTGCAGATTTGTTTCATTATGTTTTTACCTCTAAACATTTTGTTATTGGAGCTGTGCACGTTTAAAATTTAAATTAAATTAGTAAGTTAATTTGGAAACCATAATGCATACATGTTCTGGAAACAAGGGGTCTGTCTGGTTCTCTATTATGCACTTTGTTTTGGTTGTCACTCAGCCCGCAGCAGCAGGAGGTCCCATGATGCCACAGCCTGTGATGATGGGTCAGCCCATGATGAGACCACCATTTACAGGACCAGCAGCACCAGGAGCACCAGTAAACAAACATACACGAAAACAGACACATGCAGTTATTAGTTTATAAACTGTACCCTGTGTTACTGGAGTAATTGAAATAGTTTTGCATATCAATTTCCCTAACCACGCCCCCTTTTCCATACTAGTTGTCTCCAGGGCCAGCTGTTCAAAACCCCAAAAAGCCCCCCACCAAGGACCCCCTTGCAGATCTCAACATCAAGGACTTCTTGTAATCTCGCAGGTATAATATTTCCAATTGGCTTATTGTAAATTAATTTTGTAGAGCAATATAAAATGCGACATTTTTCTGTTCTATTTTCAGTATTTTCTTTCAAAGACTGAGCTCCAGTGAGAGAAGACTGCTGTCTGTTTACACCCCCAGACGCCTGAGGAGCCCACAGCTAGAGATCCACTAAACCCGCCCCCTTAACCTGAGTCCAACCCACTTTGCCCCGCCCAGCATACCCGTGTCATGTTGTAGCACAAACTGTGAAGTGAATCGTAGAGAAAAACAAGCTGAAAAATGACGGTGTGCTTATTTCGATGTAATCTTTCGTTTAATGATACAGAGCAAAACTATTTAGAAAAACACAAATGAAAAAGAAAGATTTAAATATGGTAACTTTTTCCAGTGTTTAAGTCTAAAATGAATGATGTATGTATGTATGTTCTGCTCAACTCTACTTTTGGGACCCCCTGGGTCTCCCTGTTGGGGTCAGAGGTGTGACAGCCCACCCTGAACACGTTTGGTTGCGCGCTATTTTGTTGTATGTTCGTTTGGGAGCAGTGTGCAATGTCATTTGGTGAAGGTACCCTGTACATTGACAACAAAGATCTCCCCTCTTCATTCATTTTTAGCAGTGGGCAACTTATTGATGTAAACCTGGTAATCAAATTATAAGACATGATGTTGTCATCTCCCGTCATCAATTGACATTGTTGTTTACAAATATAAATATATGAAATATTTATATTACATATAAATATCTATGTATATGAATATGTATTCATGAATAACATATCCAGGCTTCCCTATCCCAGATGTCCCCATTGGTGATTACATGTATTTTTTATGTAATTTGATTGGTACTGTTTTCATGTTTTGTCAATTCACTGTTCCCCCAAGATTATAATCTCTTCGTTTTGACAACAGATCTAAAGAAGACTTAATCTCAGCGCTAATAATCTCAGATGAAGTAATCTCTGAGAAAGGCCTTTTGCAGTCTCTTAATCAAATGACCAATATGTACAGCAACTTGTTAAACTGGATGTTTACCCTGAAAAAAACCTCTTTACAGCTGTAGTCAGTGGAATGCCGTGTTTGAGTCTCTTATAGTTACTTGTGCTTGTATGAATTCCAAACGGAAGCTGGTACGTGTAGTGTTGTTTTGTATAATTGTTGAAGAACCGTTTACAGGTTTGATTCTCAATCTTACCCTCTCATGGCGCATTTTGAACCCTAGTCCTTGTTTTGTTACACGTAATGGTCAAAAATTGCTCCCTCTGTTGGCGAGCGGGGATACGTAGTTTGCACAACGGAATGAACTGCAGGTGAGATATCTACAATGAAAATACCGATTTCATGGAGTGTTTTTATTCTGGATGATACAGGGCATAGGTGCACATGCTGTTTATTAGCAGTGATAGTCACTCTTAGATCTTTGTCATAGTTTTCAGAGTTTGTCACTGTTAAACAGTGTTACAGAATGATTTGATTGGCATCCATATAGAAACTCTTCAGTTAGAACTCTAGAATTCTGTTGTCATGGAAACGACAAAGGCAGATCTTTGGATCTCTCTTTTCGCAATTCTCAAAGTAAACGTATTTTAATTTATTGATCCATATTGACACCCCTGCATAGTGCATGTAAGCCCTTGGAAATGCAATAAACACTGATGGGAAGAATTCCAGAGTTCCCTGTGTCTGTTTCCCCAGAACATGAGGGCTGTAACATTATTTATATAAGGTGTACATTCATTTTTATTTCTGTCTTTAATAAAAACAAACTTGTGTATAGAAAAAAGCTAAAGGGCGATTTTAGATCAAACGTGGATGATCTGTTAGGTTAGCAACGTGTTAATGTAAAAAAACAGCTGCTTGATTATTGAAAAACACATAGGCTTATTTTGTCCTTTTGGACCAATACATATAAATCTCAGTTTATTTGGTCCTTAATAAAAGTACAGAATGAAAAAGTTTCGAAACTAATTTTTGACAGAAAATGCACATTTATATTAAACATTTTTGATTTACATTTCCTATCTAGCTACATTGCTTTGCTCCATATCATAAGTACAAAAACAACAACAAAACATGATATTTACCATTGACTGCATTTAAATAACCCTGTGTATTTTTTAAAGAAAGGCGCAGTATGATGAAATTCCTAACCCACGCCTCACATTAAATACATACATACAGTTCTACAGTAGCCTGTTACTCTGACAGGTCCTCTGATGTTTTGTATTTAAAATTAAATTAGCACCAAGTCAACAAGGACAACTGAAGGTTAAACCTCACAGCAGTTCACCGCCTGCATTGTGATACCAAAGGCAGCAACATAGATGTAAAAGGAAACCCATGAAGTTCATGCTATCAAAGACACAACCATAACATTGATATAATAATAGCCTACAAACACAAAACGTTTTAAAGAACCAGCACGTTGATTAAAGTAAAATAAAAAATCATATGTTCTTTAAAAAGAAAAACCCAAAAATAAACAAGCTGCTTCTCTCAGAAAAGTTGTTTTTTTTCTGTGTCGTTTAGTCACATCTAACTTCTACACATACAGACAGATCAACAGACCAAACAATGCTTCTCATGGCAAAATAAAACTGACTTTCTATTTTAAAATGACAGTTTATGACAATTATTTCTCATTAAAGCTGCAATCAGTAACTTTTTGGGTTAAAAATGAACAAAAATCAGGTATTTAGCAAGTACATGACAGATCAGCATTCAAAGAAGTCTCCTTACCTTACCCTAATTCGCAACGATAAGTATATAACAGTGATTTACAATTTGCGCTGTCGGGTCCGATTTCCAGGGAAATGTCACTTTGACTTGTGGTTACGTCACGTCTGTAAACAGAAAGACGATCCGGCTACTAAATCGCGTGTGTGTGTGCTGGTATGGTAAAACGCTTGTTCTTACAGCAGTTGTTTAGGGTTTAGACTTGTCATCAACTTGTCCAGTACTCTGCAATTTTATGTTTCGAACAGAGATGGCGATGGAGAGGCGAAAGTTACGGGTTGCAGCTTTTAATACGGGCTAGAAATAGTCTACAATTGATCTAACTGATTAAAAAATGCCTAATAAAATAAATTAAGGTATGAAACGAGCCTTACTTGAAATAGTTCATGGATAAGTTTTGCGTTGGATTTAAGTCTCTAGAGTTCTCGAATGCAACAGCTTGTGTAGTTTAAGAAGCGCACAAACGGGAGACACTAGAGGGAGATGGGAGGTATTGGGGTTCCTCAGGTTCCCTGGCACTGTCGCGAGTCTCCATGCACCCAGTGACAGATCTGCGCGTACTTCAGCGGCGTGATTCGTACCGCCACATTGTAATCCTGCTGCATCCCGTTCACATCCACCCACTGGTGACCCGAGAAAACCCCGATGATCTTCCGCTTCCATCTCTTCTTGCCAGGTTCTTTGAGGCGAATGTAGACACCTGAACCGCTGGATCCGGGCTTGGCATCGCAATACTGGTACAGCAGGTCGTTGGATTCCTCCGATACAGAGCAAAAGCGGTAGACCAGGTTGCCTGGTCGGTCATCGTCGAAGCCTGAGAAGTGAATGCGTCCGGCTGGCAGCTTTTTGACAGACGGGATGACACCTAGATCCATGTACTTGGTTTTCTGCGCTCTCTTAAGCTCGAGGATTGCGTAATCATAATCAGCCACTACGCGCTCGGAAATGCCTTTAAACCAGCCCTTGGGCACCTGCATCTGTTTCACTCGCGTCCAGCGGAAAGAGGGCTGTTCGTTACCGACGCTCCGCCGGCTACGGTTTCTCCTGCCTTTGCCTTTGCCCTTACGTTCATGCTTCTCTGCAATCTCCTCGTTTTCATCCGCTTCCTCCTCCTCTTCTTTATTCTTCCTCTGTCCCTTTCCTTTCCTTCCTTTGCCTTTTTTGCCCCTCCTGCGCCGAGATTTCTCTTTCAGAACACCCACGCTGAGTTTCTGCACGCCGTCCAGGTAGTCCGTGCCGTTGTGGATGCAATGCGCGGCCGTCAGCACGTGTCTGGGAGACACCAGAACTCCAGAGCAGCCCGTGGAGATCCTCACAGATGTGGAGAAGGGGAACTTCAGGGAGTAGTGCTTGTCGGCGATGGTGAAGCGCGTGTCCGTGCCGTAGACCTCTCGTTTGCGTCGTGCGTGCGATGACGCGCCTTCCATCCAGTCGTCGCTCGAGTTCACCTCCCGGACCGTGACGGTGGTAAGTGTGCGCGTCCCGTTATCGTACATCGTTTCGTAGGAGAGCAGCTTCTCTAAATCATCCACACTGGGCTCCGGGAGACCCCGCTGGCACTCGATTCCACATATTCCGTGGAGCTCGCTCTGCGGTCTGGCCGAAAACTCGGAGCTGTCCAGACGCACCGTGCCCTTTTCTTGAACCAGTGGCACCTTCTTTTGCGGCCAGGTGTACTCGTCGTCACCTGTGGCATCGTCCACTGCTGCAGCCACCAGCACAGCTAGTGCCGAGATGGACAGCAGGAGTTTTAAGGGTACTGGGCCCATTGCAGAGAAACCCCTGGTTCTAATATGAGGGGGAAAAGAGAAAAAAATACAGTGAGATTTATTACATTTATGTAATTGTGATGTCATCGTCCGATATTAGGAGTTGTTACATACAATTTCAAGGGCCATACAAAACCTTCGTGCAATTTCAATTTTAAAATTCTAACCAGATTGTAAATATTAAAAATGACAAAGATATAAATGTAATTGCACGTATGAAGTACATTTCTTACAAGCGTTACTACTATACACCTAATCTCATATATTGAAGCGATTACAAGCATGATCACTAGAGGGAGACAAATATTAAAACATGCACTATTTCAGAACTCGGTACAGTATAACAGAGTATATATACAGTGTCTATATCATTCCCATTATAACATATCACAGATATTTAGTCCCAATCGTAATGTACCTATTAAATCAACAATAGCATTCTCCCTAGAGTCCACAACAAACATCTCAAAAAGAGACTCCTTATAAGACACATTTAGTTTCAATGCAAAGAATTTTAATTGGGTGAGAAATATCACAAAAAATTCTTGAGTGCCATATTTGCTGTACTTGCTTAGGAGACTAAACAGATGGATGAAATATGCACACAAATAGTTCCTAAATTGCACCAGGCTGACAGACGAGAATCAACATTTGGAGTAAAATGAAGCTGAGTCGGTTTTGTGGCAGAGAGGGTACGTTTATTGACCCTGTGAGTTTTTTGAGTTAGGGGCTTGGAAACCTTCCCTACTGTCCTGCTAAATGATATATTTAAGTACATATCGGGACTGTACTGATGGAAATGCAATTGGTACTGTAACCAATAAATCTGAGGACAAAATTACATCATAAACACATGCACAACTGGCATTACCATCATTATGAAGAAAAGGTCTATTCAAAAGAACTGTCCAGTCAGGGCTTCTGCATTAATCAGTGTATCAGGTAACTCTCATTCAATGAGTTTTAAGCATGAGTGCGTTTCATTTTTTCACCAGACCATCAATTCTCATAGAGCTGAAAAGATGATTGTGTCTGCTGCTGCAATATGCAGGTTACCGATGATTGTATTTGCGCAACAAAAACAAATTACGCAAACAAATGTTGAACATGCAACATTAATATTTAAAATAAAGGGAGGGTAAAGGCAGAAGATCATTAGATTTATAGGAGATGTTTTTTGAAGTGACTTAATTAGAAAAACAAACAATATGTTTGTTTTGTTTCTGTAGCTCAGTTGCAAGGGTCATGGGTTTGATTCCCAGGGAGCAGATGTAGACAAAATCTATAACTCGAATGAACTGTAAGTCGCTTTGCATAAAAGCGTCGGCCAAATGCATAAATGTAAAATAAATTAATTACAGGACCCAATAAAATTAACAGCACAAAATTTTTTTAGATGGACTACATTAATAGACACCTACAGCGGAAATGTATGTGCATCATGGCAGAAATAATTAGACACACACACAGAAAAGTATAGATACTTTATAGATACTTTAAAAGTATAGATACTGTAAGATACACAAAGTAAAAAGTTGCCTGTAAAGCACAAAGCTAAGCATTTCACAGACACACTGTGTCAGCAGACTCACATTCATCCTATGACAGACCACAGAGGCAACAAAAACACAACTTTTTCCCATGAGCAGACAATCTGGGGGTAGCAGGAGTGGGTCAGAATATATATTGCTACTGTATCCTTGATTTTCCCTTCAGTTCAAAGCCCACACCCCACACTTTCCCGTGGCGTGTCATTATTGTGGGTCATCCTGATTGCCTGCCCATTTTTGGATTGTCTGCACAGACAAAACTATAGAATCTCACTGGATGAAGTGTGAGGGAAAATGTGTATGTGTGTGTGTGTGTGGTCCTGGTATACACTACATTACGGGGACCAAATGTCCCCTCAAGTTTTTACTATAATATTTACTATATACCAGTAAATGTTGACCTTGCGGGGACATATTTTAGGTCCCCATGAGAAAACAAGCTTATAAGTCATACAGAATGATCTTGTTTGAAAATCTAAAATAGCTGTAAGTTTTCTGTGAGGGTTAGGCAGGGTTAGTGTAAGAGCATAGAATATACAGCTTGTACAGTATAAAAATTATTATGTCTAGGGAATGTGTCTATTAAACATGAAAATGCAACATTTGTGTGTGTGTGTTTGTGTGTGTGTGTGTGTGTGTGGGTCGGGGTGATTAGCAATGACAAACCAAATGGCGAGTCCATGAGAAGTAAAGTACTTACAGACAATCCCAACTCGTGACAGCTTGAGCCTTACAAGGAATGCAAAAAGACAGACTGTGACAAACTCACTGTGACAGATTCTCTGATCTCTGTTGCATGTGGCAAAAGAAGAACCGTAATATGATATTCCTCCATCACCGTAGAAACATCATCACAACATTTCCAATGACTAACATCCATCGGCCTTACTCATGATGATCTAGAGTGGGTAGATTAAAAATATATTATATTTCTTAAGCTTGCTGAATTTTTTAAAGCTGAAGAAATGTTCCCGTCCATGTCAGCATCGCCTTTTTCCATGAGAAGTTAGAAAGCACGTTTACAATTTCTCAACCAGACGGTGGCGCTGATGGTCTCGTTTCAAAATAAATTCACCTCGTTAGTTCATTTAAAGTTGGCTGAGCTCCTAGCGCACGCCTTTCCATCGCTGTCTGTCATTCATGCATTCACATGTACACCAACATTTTTTAATTATCAGCAGGTTAACTGTACGCTCTCTTAGAACTGTTACTATGGTAACCACAATTTCCGCCGAAATATGACGCTTACTACAGTACAATACGAAAAAAATATAAATACAACCATAGAAAAAAATGTTTTGGCGGAAACGTTGGTTATCTTTCTACATTTTTTGCCAGGGCTGGTTGCATTTTCCAAACATTTATGGAAAATATGAAATCAGTTCAGTGCACTTCTGATTTACTCAGTTTGTCATCCCCAGAAAATGAAGCAGATCTATCAGACTGAAAAATATTTCATTATCTCCACGACTGACCAGGAATAAAGATTTTTATTGATTTTGCACAGGCTGGAACGATGCGTGAAACTTTGCCAACTTACAAAACAAGATGATACAACTTTTCAAGCATCGGAATTAAGACACCTAGATCACGTTCTAATCTTGAAAGATCATTTAGGACTCTAGAAAATGGTTAATCAATTACAAATGTTCTCCAGATATCCAGCTGGCAGAAGGCCTATATTAATCACCAGTGATAACTCTGACTGAAAGGTAAAAAGCATCATACCTGCTATCATTCGATTGATGGATATGTTCAGTCCGTATAGGGGTGTCTGTTATTTATAAGAACCCGTATTTACAGAGATTGAGGTTTATTTCATCTCTTGGTGGGTTGATAGTCCGTTTCTTCTCATATCTGCTCCACCTTCGAGCCACAGAGAGCGCAGACACGAAGTCCTCGCTGGGAATTACACTTGACGTTTAAAGGAATGGGAGGAAAAAGTCCCAACAAGATTTCGTGTAGGGGAGGGACCATCTTACTCTCCAGCGGGGAAAGTGAACTTATAGTGCGCCGTTTAATTTCAGGACTTTGGCATAATGAATCATGGGAATCTGAATAAATCACTTCACTTTTTGAGAATTCAAACCCGGTTCATTGCGTGTACTCAGCGGGGCATTCTTTGAATCTGGACGATGATTCGTTCCAGTGTGCGCACAATAGCGCAGCAGCGCGCTGTATTGTGGGTCTGTCTGTTCCCACATCAGTGACTCTTGCCTCGGTGTACATGATGTGGTAAACACGCGAGCGGGGTCTTTAAATTAAATGCTTGCTCTCACGTTTACTTGAACGTTTATGCATACATTATGCATACCATTTGTATACAAATGGACTTGTAGACTATTTGAAGGTATTTGTAGAGCCTGCCCACTTCGGATGTTGCGCGATCTATAGAATAGTTTATGAGGAACGCTCATGGCTTCATTCATTGCGATTATTAGCGTCAAACGTTGATGTTCGTTTAAAGAGTTGCTGGGACTCCGAGAAGTTATCTCTTTATTTTAAAGGCCACCAAACAAAATTCTGGCGTTTATCGTAAAATTGGTCACTTGGGTGGACAGGTGGGACATGTCCCGGCCACATTTGTATGCACTTGTTTCCCCTCCCCTTCCGTTATTAAACTATAACAAGCAGAAAGCATTGAGCGAGCATCTACAATTCGCCATTCATCACAATTAAATGATACATGCAAATCACTTGAGCCTTCCTGTAAGCCGTCTATGAATAGCAGTCTATGAGTCTTAATGAGTCTCGCGAGACCAAACGTACCATACATCTTCATAGCGTTAAACAACAACTCTCGCTCATTTGCAATGCTTTTAAAAAGTTGTATTCTTGATTCATATTCACCTTGTCTGATTTGTTTAAAACTAGTGGTTGAGGATTTCTCTGAATGGCCCCATTATTGCCAGGATCCGCTGCTTACAGGTAAAATTTACATCGCATTTAAATAGCTATTGGACGAAATTTCATGGTATGGGCAGGTCTCTGGAAGGGAAGTTAAACGCGACACAACCTATGTAAAACTTAAATTAAGATCTAACTATTAAACATTTCTATAGAACTGAAGCTTATCAGTACAGGACCGAGTGAACTTTCTCTGTCTGGACTGCTTATGATGTAAGAGACTGCTATGCTGTCTTTTACAGCAAAGGTATAATTTTGGGATTTTTTAATGACAGTAATAAAACACAGGACAGGAAATAAGAGGGAAATTAGGATCAGTACCTGACACAAGCTAGAATCACCTCTCAGTGTTTCTGCAGCATGTGTGCAGGATGTGTGTGCTAGCTGCACGTTTTCAGGTAAAGAAATGACTGTCAGGTTCATAATTCAGTGCTGTGTAAACTGTGTACAGTGTTTTGGGGGCTTGTTAGTTATTAATACTCTTGTTGACATTTGTCTTGACATTACATTAATGGAGAGGGCAGCTTGTGTTAGGCAGCATCACTCAGTGGGCAGATGGGATACACTGCATGCACAGATGAGTCTTTGTCAGGGGTAATGCTGCAACAGGAAGTCATAAATTCCTGATTGGGACTGAACAGCTGGGTTTTGTACTAGAATATACAGATGCCCATACAGTCAATCAAAAAAGTAAGTTGTGTAGAACTAACACTGAGTACATGTACAGTAGAAATTCTATGATGTTAATATGCAGAGATTTTCATCTCTGAGAAGATATCATGTGGTCGTCACACGACGACCATCAAAGATTTTGAAATTGCTTCTTTCCAGCTGATGAATAGATGAGCTCCACATTCGTCATTGAATTCCAGTTCCCAGCTAACAGGAAACGTTCTCAGACCGTTGCCTAACGTTCTCTAAAAGTTTTCTCAAAGCTATCAAAAACATTCTTGCAGTAATATTAGTACAACTTAAAGTAGTTAGTGGAATGTTAATGAATTAAAAAAAATTGTTAGAACCAATCAATTACGTCAATGCAATGTCTACAAAACCTGACATTTTGAACGTTCCTAGAACTTTCAAAGTAAAATTTCTAATGTTTTTGTTACTTAATGGAAACGTTAGGGAAATGTTCTTACATCCTAAACTTGTTAGCTGGGTCAGACAAACCTTACTGTGGTCAGATGAATTTAGACATTTTGCCACACACTTTCCACTCAGGCTGAGTGTTTTGTTCTCAAAAGACTCACGTTTAGAGAACAAAACGTGAGTGTTGTACTCAATGACTGCTCAGGCAAATCCTTATAGAGTGTGAATCGGGCTAATGCAGATTAAAGGGTGAGATGTTGATTCGTTCATGCCACACTCATAAACCATTTCAGCAGGCTTTCAAGACCCACCTCTCCTTCACTTATTAGAGCTTCCACCCACACAGAGAGCCATTTATAGGGAGACTCTTTCCTACCAGCCCCTCCTTTTCCCGTTTACACTAGCCTTGGGTTCATACTGAAGTTGTCGTCTGTAAATGTTTAGACACATCCAAATGGATTAAAGGTCAAGATGCCTTGTCATTATACAGCAAACAAATACGAG
>JAZGTJ010003349.1:21520-35974 GCA_036877575.1 Botia almorhae | reverse complement strand
ACAGAGACTGTAACTTCATATATCGGTTTCTGTGAGGATATGTGCATCCCCACCAGAACATTTTTATCAATCAATAATGATAAACCGTGGTTTACAGGGAATGTGGTTTTCGTCACGCCAAAGAGGACACTTACAGAATGGGGGATAAAATCTTGTAGAACCAGGCCAAAAACAGACTAACAAAGGAGATCAGAGTGACTGAAAGGGAAAACTCTGAGAAACGATCTGACGTCAGCATGGACTGGTCTGAAGAACATCATGTACAAGACACCATTCCCGCAGTCTGTGGAGAATCAGCAACTGGCTGATGATCTCAATGTGTTCTATTGTCAATTTCAAAAGGCCAGACTCACACCTGACTCCCGCTCTGATCTGCAGAGCACACATTCACCTCCCCCCTTCCTCCCTCACCAATCAACCAGTGCTAAAGGTCTGTGTAGAGGATGTGAACCGGGTCTTTAGGAAGCAGAAATCTAAGAAAGCTTTTGGCCCAGATGGTGTTTCACTGTCCTGCCTAAAAGTCTGTGCTGACCAACTGGCACCCATTTTCACACAGACCTTTAACAGATCACTGGAGCTGTGCTTAGCCCCCTGCTGCTTCAAACATTCCACCATTATCCCAGTCCCCAAAAAGCCCAAAATCACTGGACTTAATGAATACAGACCTGTTGTCTGACCCGTGGTCATGAAGGCATTTGAGAAACTGGTCCTGGACTACTTGAAGGACATCACTGGATCCAAAACAGTGGAGATGATTGTAGACTTCAGGAGAACCCCCCTGCACTTTCCCCACTCACTATCATGGACAACACTGTGACTACAGTAGAGTCATTCAGATTCCTGGGTACAAACATCTCTCAGGATCTGAAGAGGGACAATTACATTGACTCTATTGGGAAAAACGCCAAGCAGAGGCTATATTTGATCTGGATCAAAGAATATTCATGTGTTAGAATGGCCCAGTCAAAGTCCAGACCTAAATCCCATTGAACATCTGTGGCAAGGCTTGACAATTGCTGTTCACAGACACTCCCCATCCAATCTGGCTGAGCTTGAGCTATTTTGCCAAGAAGAATGGGCAAAAATTTCAGTCTCTAGATGTGCAAAGCTGGTAGAGACATACCCCAAAAAACTTGCAGCTGTTATTGCAGCGAAAGGTGGCTCTACAAAGTATTGATGCAGGGGGCTTAATACAAATGCACACCACACTTTTCAGATTTATATTTGCTTAAATTTTTTTCTCATGTATCAATTTTGTTCCACTTTACAATTATGTGCTACTTTGTGTTGGTCTATTACATAAAATCTCAATAAAAAACATTTAAGTTTGTGGTTGTAATGTGTAATAAAAACTTTTGCAAGGCACTGTATACTATTTAATTATCTTATATTAATAATCAAACATGTTGTCTTAGATGTAATCATTTCAGAGATTCTTACACTATCCTGGAACCATTTAGAAATGATTTTATATCACAAAAAATGTTTTTTTTTGATGCTGCAATGACCTCGGGGATAAGGACAATTATACAGTACTTAAATAATACTGTGCATAGAAAAGTTTAAGAAGAGCTGTGGTGGTATTTGTAGATATAAAAAAAAAAATGTTTACTCCAGTGGCCTTTCAGCACAGTTGTACAGTTCGTGGTTCTGAGTAAAAGCTTTGTCATTAAGTTCGAGATGCTGCTCAAAGATATCGAAAAGGGGTGAGTCAATAAAAACTCAATTTCATTCCCAGGCAATTTATGTGATTATATGAAATATGTACATGAATTATTCCTCAGCCACTGATTTAATATTGTGCTGTAGACATATGGAACTGTCATGGAAATTCAGAACAAAGTGTACAGTAGGTGTGAGAGAAGAAAACATCTACTTGGACTATGTAACAGCCCTGCATCAGTACATTACATTGTAAGTAATGTTAACAGATAAACTGATAAACTTTATAAGTCTTAGTCTTTTACCTGCATAATAACCTGCATGTATGCATTTTAACCATCAAAAAGAGTGTGGAGGGTATGATGTGATGTCTTTTGTATAATCTCACTGCAGTGCATACTCTGTATAATCAATTATCTTTGAATGTCATCTAATCAAATGAATGTCAGATTAACGCAAATAAATAGCTTAAAATGCTTTGCTGACACAGGAACAATCATTTCTATTTAAAAAAATACTTCAAATATCATAGGCAATATCTTGGGGTTGTTTTTAATTAACACATGGTGATAGTTCATTTATTTTCCACAGACACTATTAGAAGGTCATTACACCGAGTCAATGATTTCCTATATGACAAACCAGCAATGGCCAGACTGATGCCATATAGCTGCGGGTGACAGAAATATATCAGACTTATCATGTGGAAAAACGGATTAGGTCCCGAACAGGTGGAAATACACACTTTAAAAAACACTGAGCTCTGTCATGCAGACAGATGCTGCTGGCGATGTGAAAATCCCCTGAGTTACCACAATATTCCACTGAATGAAGTGGGCCATAACATATCTTAATTTTCAGCTTGTATAAAGTGAGTTTAAGTGTATATTTCTGAATATATACTGTATATGTAAGGTGGAATTTGTTTGAAAAAAGCACATTTATCTCCTTTTGATTCTCAAGAAATGTAAAGGTGGTTTTAATGATGCATAACACCTACACCATGAGTGACACAAATAACTTACCCATCCATGCATCCATCAGGCCACACTAATGCCACCCAAAAACACCTGCTGTGCAACACAAACATTTCCTTCAGTCCTCCTTTAGCTGTCAGTCCCCACAAAGCATGCATCCAAAAACATCAAAAGCTTCCCCTAAAAAATGCATTTCTTTTCCATACAATGAAAATGCATGATCACTGTCAGGATTCCTTGCATGAAAAATGTAAACTGCACCACTAAACCCGCTCTGAAAATGTTTAACGGCGCAAAATGCGGCCAAGAACGTCCTGGGCTTATATAGCAAGACTGATTGGGAACAGGTGCGGCAAACAGGAAGTAATCAACACTAGGTACAGGGAACATGGGAATTGTAGTCCAAAAACCAACTAGTACTTAGGTGAAGGCTCCCTCTGACGGCTAGGAGGACGCAGAGCAGCAGCCTCCTCCGTAACACCCTGACCTCAGTATGTAAGTAAAAGAGTGAAAAGTGATTGAAAGTCTCTCTTTCTCTTTCTCTCCTTCAATCCATCCATTCTGCATCAATAAATCTTTTTGGGTTTTGGGTTTAAATATGCATATAGACACATAAAATTAGTATGTTTATGCGTCTATGTTTATGATCTACGCACGTGAGATCAGTACAGTGTGAGAGTTTATGTATATGTATTTCTTCAGCCTGCCTAAAAACATTGATGCCATCTTTAGAATGTGTTTTACGCTCATGTAGTCTTTTATTATAATATATTTAATTTCTTAACACCAATAATCAAAAGACTGGCTATGCAGTCTGACAGCAACACTGGTCTCATGACAACTGAACAAGGACAATAAAGAGCAGAATCTAATATATGGTGCTTTTGACTGTTTAATGACTCTGGAATATCTGAAAAATCTGCAGATGGAATTCTAAAGTGTTGGATATTTATGTGTAAAACAGGCACAGTTAAAACAAGTTGTGAGGAGCAAATGGACAGGTGAAAGGTCAAAGTATTCAGGGATGTGTTGGTAAGTCGCAATCCTGCTTTTATCGGATTGTTGGCAGTTATATGAAGGCAAGAGTGTCATTTTTACAATGTGGCATTTAAAGAGAAAGCCATCAATAACCTCAACTAGACTTCAGGGACTATAAATGTCAACAGCATTAAGGGTTAATGCGAAAGGCCTTCACAGAGCATCACCTGCAATATGAACACACACGCCCCCCCCCCACAACACACACACATCACACACACACACATAATATTATTTGCACAAAAACTGCCAAACAGGTGCATGTGTTCAGGAAACAAACAATAATTCTTCTTTCTCTGAATTTTCCATTTTCCTGGGAAACCCCCATTTTCACAGCAGATTTACAGATTCCAGATTCCTTCCATTGACTTCTGTTGCTGTAATACAGGACTAATTATATTAAGCATGTCATGATGCATATCATATATTGTATAATATCCCCTAAACCTACAGTTACTCTAACACTCTCAGATTTAAATAAAACATTATTTTATTATGTGTATGTGCTCACAATGTACATGTACTAGATCTTACTATCATTGTGCATCGCAACTTTCCCAACACACACAAAAACTTACTTCTTAGAGGCTACAATATATTAGTGAGTTAAAGTGTTACATTTATTATGTGCTTTACCCACCCCAACTCACAAGTGTACTCACAGAGGAGTTTTTGACATATATCATGTTTGTAAGGACATTTAAAATATGTGAATCTTACAAAAAAATTACACACACACACTGCCTTTTTTTACATGCACACAAACATGGCTTAAAATGCATCATATAAACATTCTCAAATGAAGATTGTTTAGAGTAACGTGACATTCACATTAGGGCCTTAGACTTCACCCTCTGCCCTGCACACACACACATACACACACACACACTCTACAGCGCTCTGAACAAAGGTTAGATCAATATATCAATTTACATTTTTATTTAACCTGTCAACTTCAAATGTGGGCTTGTTCTCCTGTGTGTATGTAACTATGGTTTTACAGCATAATGATGTTCCCTAATAAGAAGAACAAAGATAACAGCCATGTTTGACCACACACGCACACACACGTTTCCTCATCTATCTAAAAGCAGACATTCCATAGACTTCTATTGCTTTTACACACATAGTTATAAACAATATAATCTAACACTAATTAATTACTCTAAAAGAAAGCTTAAGCCTTTTTTACTATTTGAAAAAACTTCATTTGCTACATTTTTATAGTGGTTTTACAAATGAGGATGTCCTCAAAAGGAGGTTTTGCACATTCATCAGGTTTTGCTGACTTTTGGGTACAAATTTGTAGTAAACCCCTCCCTCCCAACCTCCCTCCCTCCCACACACACACAAACAAACACTGCTCCAGCATGCCTTTTCTCTGCTTTGTGCTTTTTCATAAAGACAGTATAATCATGGCAATCACAGGCCACCATAACTAAAACCATTATATTCCCATTCAGACACCATAAACGCTTCATCTGCATCTCCCATTTTATGCTCCTGGTTTTGAAAACTGCTCCTATGAATGGTGAAAATCAGTGGGACAACAGAAGGGGAGCAGCTGCAGGGTCAATATAAAGCATCTCAAACACATTCAGTTCTATAAGCAGAACCACATGCTTATTAACTAGATCCATTAAGAGTTTTAATTAGTGTGAGAGAGACATATTAGAGAGAGAGAGAGAGAGAGAGAGAGAGAGAATAGGGGAGCACATGCTAGTGGTCACAGGGGAAGGTTGTAGCAGGAGCTGAAGTCCAATAACACAAATGATTATTTTCTCTAGTTTAAAATTGTCTTCAGGTATAATAATTTTTGTGAATTCCGTTCTATTATTTATTTTGCTTTATTTATTTATTATTCACTTATATTTATTTATTTTTATTATTATTCACTTATTATATTGGATCAGATTGTTACATGCTTTGGGAGATAGGGGCATGTAGTTGTATGGTTTTTCAAAAGTTTAAATTTTCAAGAATTTCATACTATTTATACATTTTCTTTTGGCTTAATATGGATCGATATTCTTGTGGTACCTTTTACATTTATGTTTACTATTTTACTATTTCATATTAATATTTGTACTGTGTTAATATTTTATTTTAGGTTTCATAATGTCAGTTTTTAATTATTACAATTTATTGGAAATTGCTTTTCTGTCTGAACACACAATGCAGCTCATAATATTAAGGCTGGACTACATTAAGTTTAAATCTATCACCTTGGTCTTCAGGAGAGTCACCGGAACTTCACCCTATTACTTCAACTAATTCTTTCAGTTTTATGTCCCCTCCAGCCAACTACTGTATACAAGCGTCACAATGAGGTACCGGATCACTCTCTAAGGCATTCACCTATTATGTCCCTTGCTATCAGAGCTTCCAGTATTCACCTGATCTGCTGAAGCCTTTAAGAAACAACTTAAAATGCAATTTTGGAGACACCTGAATAATCTCTAATTCTCTGATGCTTAACTTCATTTAATGTTGTTTATAAAACAAAAGCTGTTTTCTGTTCATCCTGTCTCTAGTATCAGAACGTTTTCAAATGTAAATATCACTATGCGGTCTTGGCTTGTTGATTATTAGGGCAAAATGTTAAATGCTCTCTCTCTCTCTTTGTACATTGCTTTGGATAACAGCATATGCTAAATAAATAAATGTAAATGTAATAGCAGGTTTCCATTGTGGACACATACCGTGTTTAGCATGGCAACATGCCCCGCAAATGGTCAATGTGTGACAATATATTGTCCTGTGAAATTAAAAGACATTGTATAGTTGTTTTGTAGACAGGTTTGCGTCTATACACAAAACAACTCTGTACTGCACTGTACATAGTACATATGAAATAATGTTCCTGTGTTAGCAGTGTAACTGTCATTCATTAAATACAATAAACAGTTCTTTATTTTCTCCTCCTCTATTTCCACAATGACTGGAATCATAAGAGCTGCCCATAATACACAGTATTGTTTCTGCCAAAATGTATTATTAGCCTGTGCCACCTATTCATTTAAATGTTTTGATTCTTTTAATTGCCAAAATAGGGAAACATTCCCACAAACGATCACCATCTTACTAAGCAAAAAAATTGCTTTCAGGTCATAAAAAATACATTTTTTAAAACAATAAAGTGCATACATGTCAAGGAAAAAATTTATGCACAATAAAGAGATAACATTTTTTATTTTAATTAGGTGAGCGATTGAGAGGGAACATTTATGGCATTATACTTGGAGACATCATTTCATGGGTTAGCTGTAAAATCTAGCTGAAAAAATATTGATTTATTACCTACTAGTTCATATATTCTGTCAAGACAAATAATAATATTTTAACTAAATGTAAATTAAAAAATTATAAAATGTATGAATATAATATTTGATATATATTATATATTTGATATATATTGATATATTTTACATACAGGATTCAGGATAAAAACAGAATCTTTAGTAAGGATATAAAATACTGTATTAATCATGTATCTATTATTTTAATTTAAGTATTTAAAGTTAAATTTTAAATTTAATATTTATATTTTTAAATTAAGTATTTAAGTATGTAAAAGTTTTAGTAGCTATTAGCAGATTTATATAAAAATGACATTAATGAGAATCTAATAAAAAATCACAATTTAAAATTTTTTAAATTACAATAAATAAACTGTACAAAAATCTAATAAATAGGATTTTAATTTGAGTCTGTCAATTGACTTACACATGTAAAAACACCATTCTATAGTGGTTGTAAGCTTCAGCATTAATTGACTTATTGCTTCATGGCTACATTAGAGCTCTGCTGTAATTGCTTCCTGTTCTATTGACTTTAGAACAGAATGGCTTACTGGTTTGCAGATATATTGTTAGATCTGTTCACCTGTTTACAGAATCACACATTTTATTAACCCTCTTTCTCTCCTCATAACAGCTTTCTTCTCTCATTTTCCTTGGATCCAATAAAATTTTACGAAATCAATTACAGGTTCTAATTAAGCAATGGTGCGTGATAAAAGCAGTGAAATATATAAAAGCGCATTCACATGACAACCTTAGATATGAATTCTTTGACCCTTCTGATGCACACAATGTGCAAAGCAAACAATGTGCAAAAGCAAACAATACCATCTTATTCCACGCGCACGCTGAGTACTTAACTCTTGGAAAACAATCATATACCATAATTTTTCTATTCTGCCTTAAATATTACCCAGACCTCTTTCTTAACAATGTGTTCTCCAAAATTGTCCGCTTCTAATGCGAGACTTCATCTTCAGAAGAGCTTTCACCACAATCCTCTTTTCACCCCTCCTCCAACTTTTCTCTGTGTCCCACAATTCCAGGAGGCTTAGGCCTCTGTCTGCCCAATGCGTGAATCAATATTTTCATTTTGACACTGTCTCAGTTTTCAATTAAAGATGAGTACAGTCTCTGCAGACTGCTCTGAGGGGCCATCAATCAAAGGGCCCCAGTAGGTCCTCTTTAAACAGATGTGTCTGCCACTATTTTTATAATCATACTTCATTACAAGACATGTCTGGAGAAAAAAGGTAAGCCACACAATTCTATTATATTCAATAGACAACCTAACAGACCATAAAAGATAAGCTTACAAACCATGTGGAAAATACAGTTGTATGAGCTGACTTTTAACCTTTAAGGGACATAAGTTAAAACATGCTAAAATATACTTTAAGTGTGCTAGGGCCGGGCAATAAATAGAATAGTACTTGTTAAATTCCTAAAGATTTTGCTGCAGACATTGTTAAACATTAATATTTCAATATAGAAAGAGATATAGAGTTTTTAACTATAGATTATTCTTCATTTTGCTGTTTTATTTAATACATTGCACACATTTGGAATTTGCAACAATGGATGATGGTTCCTCTAACTAATAAACCAATCTTCTAAGATCTACTAAGCAAATACATTATTATTATTATTGTTTAACATTATTATTGTTAATTTTATTATTATTAAAAAATATACTGAATATCTTTAAAGGTTTAAGAAATAAATTTTTTAGGCTATATATATATATTAGGCTATATAGCTCAAAGTTATCAGAGTTAGTATATATTTAAGTATACCTTCAACCAAAGTTTTAAATACCAACTACAATCCTTCTCACCTCTGTGGCCTAAGATAAATGTGACTTGAATATCTTGTGACTATCTCAGTACATGTGGTACTGGGTTTATCGACAGCACCAAGCTGGCAGCTTTTAGCACGCTGTAAATTGTCAGCAGCTTCTGAGAAGCACTGTCGAGGTCTTCAATAATTAAACTAATTAACAGAGCAATTAGCACAACGTGATGGTGCTGAGTGAGCATGGACAGCCGAGTTGATGGTGAAGTCTTTTTGTCTGCCATTTACAAAATCCCCAGAGAAACAAGTAATGAGCTTTAATAAGGAAGGGTTAATGTTAGCAAAGTAATCAACACAAATGCTATATATAACACTGACACATATGAAGGATTGCTGTTAGAAGAACTCTATTGCTAGGCCGAATTGTAACTCCCCATCTTCCTAGTGCTGAAATTCCTTAATTTTTTTTAAGTTGCATTCTATAAAGCATAAAAGACATAAAAAAACACAAACACTAACAAAATGAATCTGTTGGCAGTTCATTAAATACGGTCTGTAACAGCCGTATTGTTTCCTTGGTAACCACAACAATGACCTTAGTTGTATTGCCCAAGTGTGTTGTTTCTTCTGCTTCCTGTCCAAGGCCTTCACTGTAACGTCATTCTGAATGATTTTCTACAGCATGTGCCTCCATCATCATATTGTTTAGAGATACACACTCATGTTGCATCCTATTTCCCAAAACAGCGGTAGGGTAACAAAGGTTCAGATCAATACTGTCTATATCATTCTGAAGACAACAATCTGTGTACAACAAGGCCCTTTGTGAAGTCAGTATCTCCCCTAAGTAGTTTTGTATGACTGAGTTGATAAACCTGAGTTTAAAATGGTAAGATCTTAAAACCAGCACAGAAATATTGTTATTCCAATATCAGTCGTTCTCGACTGATATTATGTCAAGACACTGAATTGTTTATCATACTTAAGTATACAAAAATCCTCTTGAACTTAAACTTGAACTTGAAATTGAATAAAACTCAACTCAAAAATGAACTGCAGAGGTCTATATGTTAAATTATTAAAATGACATAGGGCAAAAATGGAAATAACAATTTTGTAAGTGTATTTTTTTTAACAGAGAACGATGCACATTTGAACTACAGCAGACATTTGAATTACCAGCCTATAACACGTAATTAAATATTATATTAGTTTAACTGTATTAAAAAGAACTCACAGATGTTGATGTCAACAATAAATCATTGGAAACATTTTCTATCTTTTAAAAGTTATGTCTTAATATCTGACTTTAAGTTTAGTTTATTTGTTAGTTTAATAGTTCCTTTCATTATTTGCATTTTGCTTTGTTTCAACAGAACTGACCTGTTATCCACTAGTTAGTTGAACCACTGATCCTGATGTTGACCACTGATCTAGCTCAGCAGGCTTGAAATGAGTAATGTTTGCAAATTATTTTATTGTCATTTTACATGTTTGTGTGCAGTGTGGACAGATAAGCTTTTGTCTTTGACATTTTCGAGCTTTGAAGATGATCAAAATCTAAATCATTGTGGTCTGACTCTTTCTAAACATAGACAAATATTGGGGCAGGAGACGTGGTAAACATTCCTGACCTTCACAAAGGTCAACTCTCTAAATTTTTCTCTCTAAACTCTCTATTTTTCCTAACTATGCTCATCATTGATCATTTAAAGTCAACTCTATGTTTCACACTTATCATCATCATCTTTAATGTTTCTGTTGATAAACACCCTTGAAAGTGGCCAAAAAGGGCTTTAAATGAGAATTTGCAGACAAACTTATTAGTCACTGCATATCTCTTATGTATATTTATATGTAATGCATGTGCTCAGATTTGCTTTCATACTATAAATGTGATGTGTTCACATCCATCTGACCACAAGTACCTTAAAATGTGATCTGAGTAACTGAAGCACAAAACATTGTGGACCCTATTTACACCTGTATTTAGCACTGATTGCTTGTGATTGGATCATCCAAGATGGATGTTAATACCAGCTGCAAATAGGGCCAAAGTCTCAAAGGCTTATTAGCTACAAAAAATGTGGTGCATCCCTGGGGGAAACAACAGTTAGACTTCTCTTTGTATCTATCTGTCTAGAAAACAGGGGGTGGGTCCAGCTCCTGCAGGCTTCACTATCTGCTTTGTGCACATGCTTGTATGTGTGTGAATGGTGTTTGTGTGCTTTAGAGTATATTGATTCTTTTTGTTTGTCATTGAAGTGAGTTTACCTGTTTGCGCTGCCTATTTGTTGACTGTACATGGACTGTGTGTGTTTGTTTGTCAATTACCTTGCGGTCTGGAGAAGATGGATGTTCTTAGTGTGGTTGGAAAGCACCTCACTTTTCTTCCGTTGGCATTTACAGGTAATATGACATTTCAGGTAATCTCCAGCATACACACTTGCTCCTAACTGCTCCTTAGGGAGCGATGTGGCTGAGGGTGAGAAAAAGGCAATTGTTGTTCGGAACAACTAACATGAGGTGGGGCTAATTTATAACAAAGGCGATCCAGAGATGGAGACCCAAGGCCAGGGAGGTCGGAAGGTCCAGGGTGGTCTGGACTGTTATTACCACAGCATCAAGGGGCAGTTTGAGAGCAATTACACCCGTAGCCCATAACTCTCCCTTCCGCACCCCCACAGCTGTAATGAAAGACCTTTCAACCTACACAAAATGGCCTCCTAGCCGTTTTCAAGAAAATGGATATAAATCAAATGAAAGCCTACTGCTCCAACGCTAACAGACCCCATGCTGGATGTGCATGTGTTCATTTGTGATTGCAAGGGGATATTTGGAGAATGCTAGATGGATTGATAGATTTGACTGGCCACATACTGGATCAGGTGAGGAGAGGCATTGGCAGAGGACATTGTGATTAATTGTACAAGGCTGTCAGTTGCCTTCTGAGTGTGTGATTGGGATGTATTGGCTGCAAAGAGAACTAATCAAACCCATGATGGAAAGCAGATTCCAGTGCCTCCTTAATAATGCCTCACCTGTGTGCAGCATGTTCAAGAGAAAGAATTTGCTGTAGTTCAGATGCCCAACATTCTCTGTCAAAATGCTGTTGATTCACACTCTGGTTAAAATCTGGGCTCTGGTTAAAATCTGGGCTCTGATAAAGGCAATGATTGACAATTACATGAGAATTGTGCTCCATTTCAAATTTTATGTCAAAAGGTAAACCATTTCAAACACTTTTCCACAACCAAAGTGGTCATTTTTATATATGGTTTGTGACCGCCAAGAAATCTCATTTTAGGGACACTAAAGTCTAAGAAAGTCAATAAAGTAACCCAGTAACCTAACAGGGACCATTTTTAGAACATTGGCTAACGTTCTCTAATAGTTGTTTCATGTTATCAAAAAGTTCTTGCAGTAATGTTTGTCTAACATTATATATTATATCAAAGTTATTATAACTTTTTTACCATTTTTGTTATTTTAATGGAAATTTTATGGAAACGTTATGGATTCGTACAACCTAAAATTGTTAACTCGGAACATTGTTCTTGGAGATCTATAGGGGTTGGACAATGAAACTGAAACGCCTGGTTTTGCACATTTAATTCTGCAGTGAGTTGGGCAGCTGTGGTTTTATGTTTTTTGGATACAATCCGGGTTAGCACCCGGACATCCCTTTCGGACAGCTTCCTCTTGCATCCACAGTTACTCCTGTTGGATGTGGTTTGTCCTTCTTGGTGGTATGCTGACATTACCCTGAATACCGTGGCTCTTGATACATCACAAAGACTTGCTGTCTTAGTCACAGATGCGCCAGAGAGACGTGCACCAACAATTTGTCCTGAATTCTGATATATCACCCATAATGTTGTGTGCATTGCAATATTTTAAGCAAAACTGTGCCTTCACACTCTGCTCTTACTGGTGGAATGTGCAATCAATGAAGATTGGCCACCAGGCTGGTCAAATTTAGCCATGAAACCTCCAACACTAAACTGTCTTTAAGGTTAAAGACCTATTTACATAGAACACGTGCAATCTGAAAGTGTGAATTTCAATTTAAAAACATGAAACTATGGTGTGTGAATAGCTATGTGGGGGGAAATAATTGGCAGTTTCCTCTTGGTGTAATTACAGTAAGCCTGAGGCCACAAGATCTGTGTTGTAAGTACGGTTGTACTGTTCACCCCTTTAACCATTGTCTGTTTTGTATCTTATGTTGTAAACTTATTATCCAACAATTTTGTAGGGGTAAAGGGTGAGGGTTTAAGCATGGCTTATACAATATAGAATAAAATAGCGGTCATGTGTAGGGGAAAGGGTAAACATAGGTCAGTTTGGTATTAGTGGTTAGTTTGACATGCTTTTCCTCTCTGTACCTCAGCTGCCCCACCCAGCCCGCTCTCTGACTGGGTATCTAATGGTGTCCTTGAGTGATTTTATTGATTTTTTTCCTTAGCATTTCCTGTTTGTACAAACCACCCCCAGCTCTGTTTTCCCAACTGTTGTTATGTGCCGTACATCACTCGCAGCATTCCCTACATCACACTTTGTACCAGGAGCATATGAATGATCTGAGAAGTGTGTGGGAGAGACATATTATAAACATAAGCTTGGCTTATGCATATTAAATAGGCAATGTAACTTTCATGCAGGAGTTTATAAGATGGAAAGAACATAGTCTAAATGGAATAATTTTTTTCTACTTAGTTAAATATTTAAATAAGATTAATGTTCAATAGCTTTACATTATGATCAATTAAATTTCCATCTTCTAGTTCAACTCATAAAGGTAGAGCACCGAGATCAGCTTGAACAGAATAGGTTAATACATCATCAGGCACAGACTGTTAAAAACAAAGGGCAGAAAGAAGTCATTAAATTTCATCATGCAGGGCTTATGATATTAAGAATGTATAGCACAAAATAAAGTGTTATAATGTGGGGATTTGATAACATTCTTACGTTGTCCTGTGCCAGGAGCACATGTATGCATTTTAGAAGCCACATATATTTAGCCTACAGCTAATTACTTTAGAATAAGTTGTCATGTGGTTGCAATCGTTACATATTCTGCAAAATCCCACAAAGCAACAGAATGGGAAAAAAACTTCTTCATATTTTTCATCTTCATATCATTTTTCATATTTTTTTCGGTCATAACCACATTAACAGCTGCACTGTAGGTGTGGCTGCTTAGTATGTTTTCCCATGACATCAGGCTGTTCCCAAGAGGCAAACATAATCTCATGGAAGAAACTCTGCAGTAAACAACTTTACATTTAGCTACTTAAATACAAATTATCCCACCGCTTTGTCCCTGTGAATCAAGAGGAAACTTGAGAAATTATTTTTCAGCTTGTGTAGAAAAACAAGGAAATACCTATGAGAGTAAGATCAAAGGTGTAAACATGTCAGGTGACATCAGGCTAACCTCACACCTTCAGCGCTGGGAGTTGAAGTGGCGTTAAACTGGCAAAGACAGGATGACCTCAGGCTACTTGACATCGCCCACTAGTTCACCTTCACACTTACTGATTGCTAATATTATATTATTGGCTTATCTTTCTATGGAATATGAATACCTCTTAATAGCTGTAGTCTTTATTATATGCGTGAGTAAAAAGTAAAAAGTAAAAAGTGTACCCCCTGGTCCCTGGTCTCAATATATT
>JAZGTJ010003349.1:0-21470 GCA_036877575.1 Botia almorhae | reverse complement strand
TAAACATGTCAGGTGACATCAGGCTAACCTCACACCTTCAGCGCTGGGAGTTGAAGTGGCGTTAAACTGGCAAAGACAGGATGACCTCAGGCTACTTGACATCCCCCACTAGTTCACCTTCACACTTACTGATTGCTGATATTATATTATTGGCTTATCTTTCTATGGAATATGAATACCTCTTAATAGCTGTAGTCTTTATTATATGCGTGAGTAAAAAGTAAAAAGTGTACCCCCTGGTCCCTGGTCTCAATATATTTATCTTTGTTTTCTTCTGTGTGTATATATATATATATATATATATATTTCTGCCAAATTTCCAGTTTTTGTTAGATTAACCCCTTTTGTTTTGTTAAATAATGACAATATATATTTTTTTGTTTGTGTCCATTATTTGGAAGTCTGCTTCACAAATTGGGTTTTGAATGTACTTTTGATTAGGTTATTCTTTTTTTACACAAAACCTAATCATGTCTGAAGGGTTCACAAATTTTTAAGCAGCAATGTATATATATATATATATATATATATATGTGTGTGTGTTGTCTGTTGTCAGTGTTCTGCACCATGGGCATCATCACTAGTATTTCAGTGCACGGTGAACACTACATTACCAACCTTACCAGGCATGACACAACATTTTTGTCATAAAAATATGTTTCTCTTTAAAAGCAAAAATGCTGCATAATATAAATAACCATAAGCCATAGAGCACATCTAAAGTCTAATATTGTCAGCACTCCAGTCTGTTGGATTTTGAGTTGTTTCCGTTCCGTCCAGTTTGGTTTTAGGCTATTTTTGTCTTGTTTTCTTTGTTGTTTGCAGTTTCTCCTCCAAGCCTGTTCCCAGTATCGGCCATCCTCTTCGTCCCGGACTCTGCCACAGCCCATTTATTTGCTTTCTCTCCACCCAGCCATTCCAGTCTGCCGAAGCTCCTGCCCTGCCTGTCATCCTCCCGAACTTCCGCTGCCTTCATCATACTCATCATACTCATACTTCATCATACTCATCATACTCATACTTCATTATACTCATCATACTTATACTTCATTATACTATTCTTTGTGAACAGTGTTTTTCGTTCTGTTTGGAGGATTATCATTTCTGTGTTAAAATTTTGTAAATAAACTTGCGATTGGATTTTCTGCCTCTCTCTGTGCAACCTAACAAATTTACTGTACAAATATGCTGCAATACATACTGTACAAATATGAACCAATGACATAACATTTGGCTTCCCAGCACGGTGCATTAAATAGCAACCAAATGACTAAAAAAAATCCAGTTGCTTGTCAAGGCTGGCTAGGACAAGAACACTAATTTACATTGGACAAGATATTATCATTTGGTTAGGACACTGTGTGATCTGTGCAAATGGTGAATAAACACTTCATTTGACTTGAATTAATTATATGGGTCAGCCTGTCTGTTCATTTGAATAGGAGATTATTGTCTTGTAGTGTAAGGCTTTGTAGTCGTTCCTTTAACATTGAAATGAGTGGGTGCAACAAATAGCAGTTCATAAAATAGTTGCTTGGAGTAAACACAAATATAATGCCTTTAACTTTCATTCTTCTAATAGTAATACACATCAGGGAGACTCAGGAGAAAAGCACCCAAAAACACAACCAGGCAGTCAAATTTCCCTCATGCCCATGGAAATCGCTCACACTTTCCTCATATGAAGAACAATGACTGCTATTATCGCTCGCTGCCTGCTTTGCATCCACTTTACTGTCATACCTGAAATGTCACCTGGGACACTGCTGGGGTCCTCACAGTTAGTCACTTGCAGTACCTCATATCCTTTAGCTGCATTCAAAGGTCAAAGCAATATCCGATACAGCAGTACAGATATTGTTCTGTATACCAGCTAATTTAAATGTATATAAGCGAAAATATAAGCAACAAAAGTACATTGTTTCTTGTTTGTCTTGAATTCTGCGATTCATTTTCATTTTGATTAAGTTCTGTCTGAGCATTGAATCCTTTAATAACTTAATAATAATAACAACTAATAGCTTGAACCTAGCATAATTATGACCAATTAAACTCTAATCAGATCAGAAATCTGATCTCATACATTCTCAGGTCACTCGTGATCAAGGTGTCACCTAAACCTTGAATAACTAATCTAGATCTTACTGTCCTAGGATAAAGCTAAATTAAGTTGTTTGCTACTCTGTATTCTGCAGTGACAACAGTCTGGTTTCTGTAGCTCAATTGTTATTCTGTATTGTGTATTCGGCATTGGAGCATCGTGTTAGGAGAGCAAAGGTTGTGGGTTTGATTCCCAGAGAACACAGGCTGATTAGTCATAGACCTTAAATTCACTGTAAGTCACTTTAGATTAAAGTGTCTGCCAAATGGGTAAATATTATGTAATGCTAATAACTAATGATAAAACCTAATTTTTTAATTACCGCCTTTTATTTCTGAGTTGCATTTAACTTTCTTTTGTTCCTCAGTTTTTGCAAAACACTTTTGTAAAGTCACAGACTTTTCATCATCTTATTATGATAAGTTGTCTCCTTGTTCTTAGAAGCATCTAATTAAAACATATCTCATCCTAAAATATCAAAGTAATCCAACTGTAAAGGAAAATAGGACAGGAAAAATAGTAACATATAAATAGTAACACACCCACAGACAAAAAAAATAATAAAGTAAACCAAAAGATCAGCATTTGAAGCTTAGTATGGTTATCATACTATCATACTATTATCACACCAGCTAAAGCTTCACCGGGATATGCTGACCATGCTGGAAAAGCAATAACTTTCTGTCAGCATTTGTTGTCCACTGTTAACCCAGGCACTAAGAAATACAAGGAGGTTTATTAAAATTCTAAAGCTGGACATTTATTGAAACTGCTGTTGTTGTGTTTTCATTCGTGAGACTGACATATATTGAACTCTAACAGCAATATGGATGCCTGAACTTGACAGAGCGAATAGGAATAAGCTGAAAAGTGTGTTGTGAATGTATACGATAAAAAAATAAAATGTTTCACGGACCTCTGAACAGCAATGTGAAGCATAGAATGACCACTGCTTCGTGAGTGTGTGTGTGCGTGTGTGTGTGAGGGAGATATTCCACAACATCCTTATAAAAATACAGTGTTAATAGCATAAAAGCTTTTCAGCTTATTCCTTACTTCCTTGACAAATTTACTAACACACCCCCACTTCTACTTAAAAAAAAATAATAATAAATTTCCTGAAATATCTGAGACCTGTCTATAGCACTTATTCACTGTTGCCTCTTATTGTATTTGAAGTTGCTTCCTTATCCTCATTTGTAAGTTGCTTTGGATAAAAGCGTCAGCTAAATGACTAAATGTAAATGTAAATAAAAGTAAACCAGTGGAGTATGGTAAAAATATCATGGCACTGCTACTCTTTTTCATAAACATGGTACATTTTTATCTTATATTTGTATGGATTATTTAAAGGCGATGTATTTTTCTACATTAGAAAATTCCTCCTAGCCCAGTCTAATAATACAGTTTGCTTCGTGGCCATACATTGCTCTGTTTGTCTGACCATCATGATTAGCCCAACATAGCAGCAATAGCTCAACCAATGGTGTGACTTTAGGGTATAGCTGTCTATTTTTCTGACCAATAGCAGGATCTGGCATTGCTTGGGAGACTATTCCTTATAAGTCATTATTTCAGAAATTTCATTTAGTTATGCTAGTAACAAATAATTTTTGTATGTCACTACAAATGATACACTTATGTATAGGTATATGTCAATAACATCATAAACATATAAAACATATATGACACATACAAAAGACATTCTTGATTCCTAAGTGAACGTCAGATTAAAAATGTAATGAAGTATGAAGGCTTCAAAATACAGCCTGATAGAATAAACTGCATGTACACATGCACAGCCTGTGATGTAAGTTTACTTTGAACAATCTGTGATCAGATATCAGATAAAAAACTACAATTAACAATGAACTTTTTTTTACAATTTTACAATTAACTTGCCAGCCTTAAGATGGCCCTGTATAAATTGCTTGACTCAAATCCATTAGACAAATGTCTCTCACAGTGGGTGATCTAAAGACCGGTGTAGACTGATGTAACTGTTGGAAAAAATGAATGTGAAAAGTGTTGCTAAGTTAATGAATTACACAAGCTATGGCTTGATGACTGTGGTCAAGGTGTTTAAAAAGGAATAATTTAGAGACCTAACGTCTTCATAATAAACTAAATAAATAATGAGAAGTAGCTTATATAAGACAGAAATTCACCTTAGAGTCTTAGAGACTAGTCCATCCCAGCAGATTGTAAAATGAACTTTAGTGTATAATGATAAAAAGCTAGAAAAAGCTAAAAATTCTAGAAGTGTGAACTAGTATGACAACCCTTCTCTAGGTCTGTGAGGTTAGTGCTGTGTTCCAAAACATAGTAACTTGCCTCCATAGGCAGGTTTTTGAGACCATTCGGTTCTAAGGCTGTTCCAAAAGTGCTATGTGCTGCATTTGCCACATGTTTGCATTGAAGTCAACTCACTAGCTTTTGGAACAGTAAAACAATCAAATATTGATATAATATCATATAGAATAAATACATACACCTTCAAAACTCATCCACAAGTTTAATGTTTTTTGCATGGTCTCAGACACATACCTCAAACACACACACAGATAAATAAAAATACAGACAAACACTCTTTTTTTCTTTTTTGAAACTGACATTTCACAATCTAATAGTAACTGTAATAATGCCAAGCCGATCACATAGAAAGAGTGTCTGTCCACAAAGGCTGTGAATGGTCAAAGCAATCAGCATGTGCAATTCAGATTTAAAAGCTCTGCCCTGTATGGAATGTTGGGCCAAAGCATCAGTGTCATTGTGGTTCTCTTGAAATATAAACAAAAACTATGAAATAAACAACAAGCTGTTTTTTCTTGATTTCACAGAACCACAGTCTAAAATATATGCATGCTGTCATACTTTCCCCAACACTCACACACACCATCCCAACCAAATTAAAAAACAACAACAGCAATGATAACACAAAAAGAAAAATTCCTCCATTTTCTTTAGTCCTGTTTTTTTCCATACATCTAATCTAACCATGTGAGCTTTGATTGCCTCTGCTATTTTCTTAGCCCGCAATACTATACGTGAGGATGGTTTTTACCCATGTTCCTCAGAGTCTGATCTGCAGATCATATTTCTGGGAACATGCTGTTGTCTGGGGAATTAATGTGTTTTCCGATCTGATGAAGGGTTGCATCAGCACCTAGCTTGTGTTCTCTTTATGCAGTTATGCATTATGTTGCCATTTTGTTGCTCTATAGAGCTTTAGATCTTTAAGAAATGTTTATTTCAGTCTTGGTTATATGGCTGCGGAAGCCACTGGAGACCAAATGATAAAATTGTTTATTTTCTCTTAGGTATTTTTAACCGTCCTGTTTTTCATGTTGCAATTAACACTGCAATAGTCCAGCCTGCAATCATGCAATTTTAAAAAGATGTTTGTGTGTATTTTTATTGCTCAAAGCAGCAGTACAATCTTTAAAAAAATAAAGGTAAATAAAAGGTCCTTTTTTGGGTTATATACGGTTCCATAAAGAGCCCTTAACATGATTATTATCTTTCTGTGGCATAAACAGTGGTTATAGTGGATAAAGGTTCTACAGATTAAAAAAAATGTAAGAAAGAAATGGTTCTTTTAAGTAATGAATGATCTGATATTCATTGAAGCTCTGTTGCCGTGAAACAAAAGGCAGCCAACACAACATAATCCGCCTCACCAAAATGACACAGCCTGCTCAACAAATGCCTCTGATTGCGTTAGGATTAAATGACTCCACTGTGCCGCTTTTACAGTGGAATTATTTAATTTGAAAAAAAAAGCATAAAGTGAGCAAAACTTCCTGTACAGTAACTTAATCGTTGGGCAATATGGCGGGCAGGCAAAAATGCTTTGCATAAGCAGTCCATCCTTTTCCACATGAAAAGGTTAACATCATCAAGACATTAAGATGCCATTTTAGATATACCTAATCTAATCCTTAAACAAGTACTTACAGCCCAAATACTAACAGAGAACATTTCAGCATGCATCTGACTGCACGCAAGGCATCCGTGAGCGATGAGGTGTTCTTTGTATTTGCTTAGGACACTGAAAATAGTTGTGATCATTTATTTCCATGTACGTGAAGCATTCACTGAGAGCAAGTGAACTGAGTTACTGTCCGGTGTGATCATTGCTGTTCTATGGTTTTTATGCTGTGTGACTGAAGGTCATGGCTTGGCATGACATGGTTTGTGGTTACTTATGATCATGTCATTATTTACTCACCCTCATTTGTTCCAAACCTGTATGTTCTTTCATGGAACATCAATCTTATTCCATACAAGGTTTGACGTGATTGAACAAACCTCTGGTTTGTTTTGCGTCGTGAACGAACACGGGAACGCTAACTTAAAAGTTTGTAAAGTTCTGGTAGAGTATAGATGTTCAAAGGAATAAAACTAGAATCTGTTCCTCACACAAAGACTTATGAACAGTTTTAGGGGTTTGAAATGTTTTTTTGGTTGTTTTTAGAGCTAGATAGAAACATAGATAGTCACAATAAACTGTGGTAAGCAAAAAGAGTTGCATGAAGTCATTTCAAAAATCCGAAGGTAAATGTCTGGTTCGGAAAGACAGGGAAGTAAATATATAGTATAAAAAATAGAAAATTAGCATTTTTTCATCCATTTAATTTCATTTCATTGCGTTTTTCATGCTTTATGTTCTCAGTTTCATTCACTCTGTCTATTTCTATCTATCTCCTATCTCCTTCCTGCATTTCCCCTAAAAGTCATAATAATATTACAAAAAATATCATACCAAAAACAATAAAAATTTGTTTATAGCTGTTTTTGAATCTCTGTCTGACACTTTACTGAATTCAACATTTTTTTCCACTATGATTTTTTAAACTTAAACGGAAACGTGTGGATGGCAGGCTCGGTATAGGGCTGTGCAATTCTTCTGTTGTTATTTTGTTTTTATTTGTTCTGGGTTTAGTCATTTCATTTTTATTACTACACTATATTGTATTATGTAAATTGTTTTCTATATCTGTACTGTGTCTGTACTTTCTTCTGCATTGGAAGCCCCGTCAACAAAAGACAAATTCCTTGTGTATGTAAACATACTTGGCAATAAAGCTTTGTCTGACTCTGATATGTCTCCATGTCAAACACACCTTTAAACTGTGACTATTTTTACAGTGTAGCACAGCCTCTTGCAGCACTGGGCACGTGTGTTAAATGACATTACACCCACACTATTAGACCATAGGACAACCAAAGGACACTTTATGCCTGCTGTCTTTCTAATGATGGTGATCTACTTCCTGTGTCCTTTATCCTTTATTAAATGGTCCTACAATCTGTAACTGTTTCAGCCATTAAGCAGTACAGCCGCACTGCTCATTATTACCACAGAAGAACACTGTCACCTGACCTGGGGTGAAGTCATTTTCATCCTCAACACCTGCATGCTTCATTTCTGCCTCTGTTGCTGATGACTCTTGACCTGTGGTCCACATGTCCCCTAGACAAGCCCACTGGCATATGGATAATCACTGTCTGTAAGGATAGGTGAAGGATTAACTGTGTCTATAAACTGTTACCTAAATTGTGACTAAAAGATATTAAGGGCAGCTAACCACCTATCTAATGCTGCCCACACCTAAAGCTCAGTGTTTAGTGGATGTGTGTGTTTTTGTCCAATGTGTGCTTGTCTGTTGTAATGGGTGATTGGTTGTCTAGTTAAGGAGTGCTGATATTTCATACAACAGCATGTTTGCTTGTGTCATATTGCTTTTATACACATTTCCATAAATAAGATGTTAATACAGAGTAAACCTCCTTAAACCAACCTAAACTGGTTTGTCAGTCTGGCTAAGCTGGTCTTTAGCTTTTTTTACCTGGCCTGATCAAGATTTTGTTCAGCTGGTCAGAAATGCTACATTTCTGGAGTTTCAGTGATGATTTTCAATAACAGTGTGTGTCTGTATTGGTGATTGTATTGCTGAAAGAATGCAAATGCCAGAGTAATATTCATTGATGCAAATGAAGCACCGTATCCTTTCTCATTAAAAGCATTTCCCCATGGGAACTCACACACTTGCCAGCTGAAGAGTTTCTACAGTCAAAAGAAGACACACTAGCAGGGTCATTACGCAGGTTTTTCATGCCCAAGCTGTGGAAAAGCTAATTCTCCTCACTCTTATGCATTCATTTCATTCATCCATGCAGTCATTTTCTTCAAACTTAGACAAAGTACAGCTTCTGACTGACCTGAGTTTTCTTACAATTTTTTCTCTGCTAACAGTTAATGCTCCATCTAAAGCTGCAGTTGTTTTGATCAGAAACAAAGAGGCATATAGGCATGTGAGTGTAGGCACGTTACAATTAAAATTATGTTTCTGAGTACTGGGTCTAATTTGAAGAATTCATAAAGCATTACCATTGTAGAATTCAATAAGATAACTCGTAAAATATGTAGATTTTGATCACAAAACAATTTATCAGTATTAGTATTACCTTATACCTACAGTATTAGCACCAAAATACTGTAGGTGTCTTGAAAATGACACCTGTCTCTGTGACACTAAGCTGTGAAGGGTTTTAGAGAAGGTGATAGCAGTAGCAAAACAGCAGGAATTAATTTGTTTATTGTTGTGCTGGTTGGAGTTTCCCTAAAGTTTAATTTTAATGGGCACTGGTAGTGAGGGTTATCTATGGCCATTATTGCTCTCACCATCTGCCCTTGTTTCTGTTAGAACTGAGCTCCAACTGATTGGAAGAAAATCCCTGGAAATCCAGCTCCTATCTGGAATGACAGGAGATGCTTTTCCTCCTCAAGCTGCTAAATGTGTTAACACAGGCAGATGGCAGGAGAAGATGAGACCAAATCATCTTCTTACCCTTATAATAGGTGTCCTGCCATCGAGAAACACAGTTACAATAGACTGAGTGAAGCTTGAACCTCACACACTTCAGCTGTCGTTAATAATTCTCACATGATAACAATTTCATTTGAAACCAACAGCGCTGATATACTGATAGGGTGCATGGGTGGTACAATTCTGTGCCTAAATGCGTAATCAATAGTCACATGGATTACCATATAAATGAAGATCCCCTGAGATCTTCTAACCTTGCCCTCCATTGACTGGTGTAACCAAACAACATATTCCTCATCAGCAAACACACACCTGCTGTGGGAGCCGTCATATAGGAAGAGGGCCTTTGTTTTCATGGTTGCAAATAGTATCTGTTCTGCATTTCTTTGCGTATTAGGGATTGGAACTTGTGTTGTGTTGCCCTGATTACATATATTGCAAGGGTGTGCTCATTGTAGCATATTCTGTTTACAGTTGGAGAGCATGCTACGTTGTTTTGAACATGTGACTTGGATGGCGTGCGTGGTCTGATTTACTGATTTATGGCCCAGTGAGCGATAAGAGTGTAATCAGCTTACACAAGCGTTGCACCCAGCCCAGAACCATCTAACAGTAAACACACCTCCATTCACATCTCCACATTATGCAATATTTTACACAACATACACAAGCACTCGTTACATACCCTGTGTGATAGGGAACAACTCCAGATTGTTGCCGTTTGATCAGGCAGGAGGAAAGCCTTTATTTTGCTTGTTTGTGAGACTTTAATATACCTTTAACAGTGCATCGTGCTTAATATTGTGATGTGGAAATGTACTAACATGGTCACAGCAAAACTTTACTGATTCAAGAAATAGGTTGAAATCTGTTTCTTAGCCTTTCAATGATATTTAATATTTATTTCAATATTTACGGTTCATACTTGGAATATAGTATATATTTGGAAGGGTAATTTTATTATTAGTAACCTATCATTTCAGCCACCACTGTTGCCAAAGAAATGTAAAATCTTTAATGTATTAATGCACACAGTTTTTCACTAAATAATCAGAAGGAAGCATGAATCATTTTCATTCATCAGCTTAATGGCCCATGTAACTAGCAAGATCACAGTGAACAAATTGTGAATATTTAACATATCACCCACACCATATATGGGCTGCTGGGTTCAGTTAATTTGAGTGAACTGGACAGAATTTCTTTTTTTCTCACTAAGAAAATAATATTTGTTTCCTTTTACTTCAGTAGACTGACATCGTTGCGCTTTATTGCTGTACAAGACTTTTATAAAACATTTCAAAACAAAATATGTATCAAGACATTTTTTCCTTTGCTCACAAACACACATACTTAAGTAATATGCAAATATATAATTTACAGAATGATTAAAAAAAAATTAAAAACAAACACATTGACAAAAACATTAACAGCCAAGTTTCTGTGTATTTGAGCAGGAACCAGAATGAGTTTGTTTTTTAAGATGAATGTTCTCCACAACCTCCACATAGTGAACCTGGCCAAATAATTTCTGTTCTGCCACCAAAACAAGAAAAATAGACCGGTCTATTATAATGAGAACATGTTGGGCTGGGGCAAGTTGTCCCACAAAACAAAATGTTACAACAAAATGTTCAGAGAGGGGGGTCCGAATATATCTCCACAACATGGCATAAAAAGTACAATAAACCAAACAGGTGGGACGGGCATGAAGAGTTCTCATGCGTTAGGATATGTTCCCTTTTTTAAAACAAAGTAAAAATAATGAGCTCATATTATATAATTCTTTTTATTGTCTATTTGCTTAAATAGTATAATAAACACACCTTTCAGATTCTAGTATTGAGCAGTAGTGATGTAAAGTTGCAGCTGTTCTAGTTAAACATGTAAAGACCTAAATCTTTTTTTAATTATTATTTAGGGACAACTATAAACAGATTACCAATACCATATAATGTAAGTCATTACTTTTTTCCCAGTTTTTTTTGTATATAGCTTGCATGTACATTCAACTGTTGAGCAAGGATGACATGAATATGTATTGTATCAGTCATTGTATTAAAGTGGGCTGAATGGGCTCTTTTTAGAAGGTGTAACACTGCTATATAATTTGGGGTACTGTATATACCCTCCTTTTTCAGCACCCTTTAGATTAAGCACACAACAGGAAACTGATACTCAGCTTTATGACCCCAAAACAAAATGCAGAGCGCAATCAAACATACTTGCAGAAACACATTCTGTACAACACATTATAGGATCTTTATAGATAGTGAATATTGACCACAGCCTTGTGGCAATGGAGAATTAGTTTGTATTTCATTATGAAAAAACATCATTCTGTACTAAAATGCTATTCACACTATAACATTAACCACCTTAGTCTTTCTCTTTCACATTCCGCCTTCACAATCCGTATATTATCTATTCAGTCATACTGAAGATAACCAGTACGTGTGGAGCACCAGGCAGTGAGTCCTGTTCATTCTCAAAAAATGTCTGTACATCAGGTACGTAGCTGTGCTTATGATGGGTCAACTGGTGGGAGTCAGAAACAGTGTTCAATGTCAAAAATATTTATGCTTTAATCCCTTCAGGTAATAAATCTGCATGTGTCCAATGTATGTACAAACCGAATCTCTCACACCTCTCGGGCATTCCGTTTGGAGGCGTCTGTGTACTTTCACACACAAGGAACGATGAAGGACATGGATTGTCTTAAACTTCTGAGGCCAAAAGGTCAAATGTGCTGTTTGTACCGGTCTCTAACAAAGTACTGAGGTTATCCATACAACCCAGCATTCTTACTTAAGCACCTATGACGATGAGTCCAAAAATCCTTAATGTGGTAGATATTGTACAGTTGAATAATTCTTGGTCTTTTTGGCACTAACAACAATCAGTAATGACTGTTCTGTTCCAGGTGTATTTGAAGAATTGTGCTCTTTCACTATTTGAGATAAGCAAAGCTGTCTAGTTTCTTCCAAGGTTCCAACAGCTTGACACTGAATGATGAACAAATTGTAGAAGCTGGTGGAAATGTCATGGACCTGGGATGATACTGGTAATTTCCCTGAACCTTGGCCTATTTTTAAGGCCACAACCTTTGTGTCATGGTTGCCAACTCAGATGGAGGGTACCTGAAAATGCATGAGGTGTAGCTGCTTCTCTGAACCTGAAAAACTAGACCTCTGAGGTCAACATACAAAAAAGTTTTGTCTTGTAAACTTTAAGGATGTCTGACACAGCCATGTGCCTTGCAGTACTTGGGTTGAGATAGAACTGGCACTTTTTACCCAACCCAGGCAACAACAATCACATATGGAATGACCAGCACCAGAGTTCAAACTAAAATATGGCCATCAATGTAGAATTTAACTCACAGTTGTACAGTAGATAGATGCTTGCACAGCCCTAAGATTGCCGTTGTTGTTTTGCGATCAAGGCAACGTGATCAGATCTTCCACACACAGCAACATTTAAGACATTGTGAATGAAATCTATAATAGCCGTGCCTCTTTTGGCTCCCCATTTATGATTTGGGCTTGGTAGTCTTTGGGGCGTCATGTTTCTGGTCCCAGTTGGCTGTTAGCTGGAGCAAAAGATGTGGAGCAATTTTGTTTCCATGGACAATATATATCATATATATATATCTCTCTACCTTCTCACCTTCTCATTAGGATGCCCTTCTTACCTGAGTTCAGAGTATGGTCCTGCATAGAGAAGGACAAGTGTTTAATGTAAAAAGGGCCATCAGATATAAGGAGTGGGGACAGGATAACTAAGGTTCGACTCAGTAAGACCACAATCTCTAGGACGATGCTTTCTTGGTCATAGAGTTTTTGTTCTTCAGAGTCAAGGTGGGTGATGTATTTGTGTGGAGCCAAGCATTCTGCCAGTCTGGTCGACCATCACAAACACTTCTCCGCCAATGCAATAAATCCTGCAGAGTGGTCTGTTGATTCCCATCCACACGTGACTTCTGGATCACCTGAGAAAAAAACAGTAAGGAGGAAGACTGTTTAAGTGTGGAGCAGACATGGATGTATACTGTTTCTACAGTACTTACCAACTTTGATGATTACTAAGACATGCACAGAATTCTAATGATCCAAATTATAATCCCAATATAATTCAGATCTCAAACAAAGCTAAATAATTTGAACAGACATAGCAAAAAAGCATTTAAACAGGGAATGAAATGTGTCCAGCATTTGGTGTTTGGTGGAAAGTGGATGAGCAAGGATAGTGCTTCTCAATTAGTGTCCCTGAAAACCAATCCATCCCAATCATCTGCAGCTGGTAAATGCCTCAAGTGAAACAGGACCTACTGCTGTGCCTTTGATTCATTCACAACGGATGTGGGGGTTGAGAGGAAGCCACATGGCTTCAGTTTGATCAATGAGAAAATCCCTCTGTCTATTTTTTCTCTGTTTAATAGGACTCCTAACTGAGTCTTATAGCACAGAGTGACTAAAAACAGAACTGTAGTTAATAGGAATTCTTATGCTATGTAGAAAAAGCATTTTGGATGTTGAGATACAGTTTAGAATGTAAAAATCTGTGTGGTTTAACCAAAGGTTGTTGGATTGAACCATATACAGTGCCTTGCAAAAGTATTCATACCCTTTGAACTTGTCACATTGTCACCTTACAACCACAAACTTAAATGTATTTTATTGACATTTTATGTGATAGACCAACACAAAGTAGCACATAATTGTGAAGTGGAAAAAAAATGATATATGGTATTCAAAATGTTAAGCAAATAAAAACCAGAAAAGTGTGGCATGCATTTGTCTTCAGCCCCCTGTACTTTGATACCCCTAAATAAAATCCAGTGCAATCAATTGCCTTTAGAAGTCACCTAATTAGTTAATAGAGTACACCTGTGTGTAATTTAGTCTCAGTATAAATACACCTGTTCTGTGAAGGCCTTAGTGGAGAATTTGTCCACAAGACAACTATGCTTGGACAACTATGCCAAGTCGAGTACTCCACAGATTTGGCCTTTATGGAAGAGTGGCAAGAAGAAAGCCATTGTTGAAAGAAAGACATAAGAAGTTTGCCACAAGCCATGTAGGGGAAACAGCAAACATGTGGAAGAAGGTGCTCTGGTCAGATGACACCAAAATTGAACTTTTTGGCCTAAATGCAAAGCATTATGTGTGGAGGAAAAGTAACACTTCTCATCACCCTGAACCTACCATCCCCACTGTGAAACATGGTGGTGGCAGCATCATGCTGTGGGGATGCTTTTCTTCAGCAGGGGGGAAGCTGGTCAGAGTTGATGGGAAGATGGATGGAGCTAAGGCAACAGGCAATCTTGAAAGATTGAAGAAGAATCTTGAAGAAGATTGAAACCTGGTGGAGGCTGCAAAAGACTTGAGACTGGGAAGGAGATTCACCTTCCAGCAAGACAATGACCCTAAACATACAAACAAAGCTACAATGGAATGGTTTGGATCAAAAAATATTTATGTGTTAGAATGGCCTAGTCAAAGCCCAGACCTAAATCACATTGAACATCTGTGGCAAGACTTGACAATTGCTGTTCACAGACGCTCCCCATCCAATCTGGCTGAGCTTGAGCTATTTTGCAAGAGATATACCCCAAAAGACTTGCAGCTGTAATTGCAGCGAAAGGTGGCTCTACAAAGTATTGACGCAGGGGGGCTGAATACAAATGCACACCACGCTTTTCAGATTTTTATTTGCTTATAATTTTGGAAACCATGTATCATTTTCATTCCACTTCACAATAATGTGCTACTTTGTGTTGGTCTATTACATAAAATCTCAATAAAATACATTTAAATTTGTGGTTGTAATGTGACAAAATGTGGAAAAGTTCAAGGGGTATGAATACTTTTGCAAGGCACTGTAATATAGGTCATGAAATAAAAAGCTTCTGGAAACCCTGGTCAGATTAAAAGGATGTAAGTTACACAATAAATGAAATACAATATCATGATTTTTACATTTTCTTTAGGAAACATGTCTGTACAAAACATGCTGCTACAATGCTCAAATGTTGTGGGTGGTTGTTATTGCATTGCTATGCAGTTGCTACAGTGTTCTGGTTGGTTTCTCAGGTGATCTGGGTGGTTTCTAGGTGCCCTTACTGTCCCAGTGCTGCCTAACAAGCCACATGATGAACAGAGGGGGTCACAAACAAGCGGGAAAAGGTTTAATATTAAGGGTTAGGGCTTTGTTCAAATCCTCAACCCTAAAATGAGCTTGTGTGTACCACCAATGATTTTTTCTGTCCAAATGTGATGGGTGAAAAATCAGGTAACAAAAACAAAAGTAGGTCCAAATAATTGTAACTGGTTTATTACACTTCCCCAAGCCCCTTATGTAATAACTCTGGGAATCTATTGTTTGCAAAGGCTTAAGGAACTGTATAGTACCAAATCATACTATAACTGCTTTAACCTTGAGGATTAAGTCTAATTAAGGCTAATTATCTTCCTATCCTCTGTGTGAGAACGATTAGAAAGCTGTGGGGGTGCATACAGTAGAAGCTATTCATGGACCAGGTGATGTAATGGGATGCCCCTGGCCTGGTTCACTGCTCCTTGCCCACACTGTGAAGGAACTCATCCATAAACATTGTGGGGGTGCAGAGGTAATGTTACAGTAAAGCAGAAGCATATAGACTTCAGGCCACAGAGAGAGAGCCAGGGAGATATACACAGTGCTTGAAAGCCTAATCCATAATTCATACCATCTGTATCTCTTGGTAACTCTTAAAGCTTGGTTCCAACATCAAAACCTTAACCAAGCAAAAACCATAAGATGGCACAGAGTGTTCCGAAAAGCATGCACCCGAAAGTCATGCACCCAATCACATGTGCTTATTATGACCAAGCATGATGACGTTAATCAAGGCGTTCACACCCATAATGCTACTGGGACATCACACAAAGCATCTGTATCAAATGCAGCTATTCATTTTCAAGCAAAAAGGCCATTATGTCTAACTTTCCATTATTTATGGACATCATCAAAAGGTACACATGAATGCTTGGAGCTGTGGATACAGCCTTCATCATGGACATTCAGAGGAGATTAATTATGAATAAATTGTACCTGCTGATAGCATTGTTAATTTGCACATGCTGTCATAATTCCGCATCTTGCAGGCCAGTTGTGAGCGAAGGGCTGGTTTAGCTATTTAAAATGCTAAATGTTGGGGCGGCTACAGTGCATGTCTGAACATATGCCTTGTTATAATGCTGTTTCTTCGTCATCTGATTATCACTTAAACAACGACTCCCATGAATATTACAAATATAAACAAACATCTTTCTTAAAATTTGTTTCACCACCTGCTTTCTGAATAACAGCAAAACAGTGCCATGTAAACAATGATGTTTTGTAAATAAGCACAAGCTTTAGTGCACATAAAGGACACTGGATAGTGCGTGTGTGGTGATTAAGATTGTGGTTTGTGGGCTGAAACACCTTAAGATAACATTTTGTAACTTTACCCGCAACTTTCTTGACAATTAATTGACAGAATAGGATTTTTATCTGTGCAATTCAGATGAGAGCACTAAGTTCTCCAGAGATTTCCTAATAAGGAACAGCCCCAATTTAAGGGCTCATGTTCAAATCCATCTAAAACACCTGGATGGAGAACAAGTCCCTACATCTCTACATCTCATCCCTACACGTCATAGCCAAATGAATCTGTTAACTCTGCAGATAATTTAAAAACCCTAACACAACATACTAATGGCATTCACTGAATGGAAGGGATGTCACAGCTAAACCCAAATCTGTCATTTTGAAAGTCTGCATTTGAATGAGATCATGTGGTCAGCAGGATCATAGGAGGAAGGGGAGGACACATGGAAATATTCTGTCCCTGGGGAGGGAGCGGCACGTGGCTTGACATTCAAACATTCACTCCTTCATGGATATATGGGGCTTGAACTCAATACAAATCGTGCCTGAATGTCATCTTAGTGAAAGGTCAATGAGAGCATCAGGCTCATTGCTGTCTTATCAACCATGGGGCTTCTACAGAGAAGACTAGACAGCATTAACCCCCACAACCAACTAAAGCAATCCTGATACAAAGGTCAAAGGGTAGGGGAATCATTATTACCAGGCATATTATGAGATAGCAAGTCACATTTTTATTCTGCTGAAACAATTTGCGTAATTGCTCTCCCTCTAATGTTTTCTCCCTTATTTGTCAGGGAATATGTCGTCTTCTCTTATCTGTGCTATTTACAGGATTATATACTATAATAATAATGACAGCACAAATGCTCTTTTAAGGGTTCTAACTGTCTTTAGTATATACAAGGATATACATAACAGTGATTGTCAACTGGTGGGTCACTACCACAAAACTTGGGCTTGATAAGCATTGTAAGTGAAAAATGTTAAATGCAAATAATTAAATGGAAATACATAGCATACAATCACTGCCTAACAAAAATAACAAACTAACGTACAGATAAACAGATATTTTTTAAATAGGCATATTTTATTTATTTTTAAAAGGAGATAATGTTCCCTACATGTTTTGTTGATATATGCCATATGCCAGTGTGGCAGGGTATGTGACATATCCTCATCCTTAAAAAACATCTGCAAACCAACTGCACAAGTAAAGGGAATATATGACCAAGATTACATTAAATAGAGGTTCACTTGCAACGAGAACAAATGTGGGCTGTGGCACATTATCTGGAAGCATTAAAATTCAAAAGACAATTAAACAGAAAAATTTAAAATGTTATCTATTCAGCCCAGGTCATGAAATAATTTTGCATATTGTTGGGCTTCTCTTAAGCAAAACCAGTCAAGAGCCAAAGTACCAGGACAATATGTAAATGTTTCTCAATCTACTGGATTCGTTAAATTACAGGCGAGTGTACCTGCATTTTATGTACAACCTTGTTTCTGTATTGTATACTTGGGTATTAAAGAGCTCTATATTCTAACTTTAAAGGAGTAGATACACAGTATGTACTGTAGAAATACACCATCCAGGACCTACACATGTGCAGCTGCATCTTCCATTGGCCAATTTGATTATATTTTAAAAATAATCCTAATCCTTTAGGAAGACTAGAAATCTTTCCCACTCTTGTATACTATCCGGCTCCTTCTCAAGAACCACAGACCCAGTGAGCAGATATCCATAGTACCATGGTTTACTTTTTTAATTTGACAATATTTCTACTGCTTTATAATATTTCCAATTTCAATGGTACTCCAATTTCAACTTTCAACCATGGAGCACTATGTAAATAACATGGTATATAAGCAGTGGTATATGGCAATTACTCAGTACCCTGGTATTCCATCTGTTACCATTACGGAACCATCTGTTTTTATAGATCCAGACAGAATGTACTGATGCAGAGAAGGAATCATTACTTTCTGTTCTAATTCAAATAAACAAAAATAAACTGAATTGATTATGCTTTGCCAATAAGTGTTATACACTCAAAAAAGTCAACATATCTCAAGTCAATTAATCTCGCAAACAGGGATTTGTAGAATTTCTGATATAGCTAGTATATGTAGTTTGTTTTAATCAGGTGCTCACAAAGGACGTGCAATGGGGATTAGGGCCTGCTTGTAAAATGAGGTTACGTGTGTGCACTCTAAAGGGGGTGTCCTTGTGTAGCCTCTATTGTCTATATTTTGTTGGGCTTGGAAGTCACCCAACAAAAACATCATGAGGTTTTTGATGAATTGTACAGGTCTTTGGTTGGTAATGGAAAAATGCTGTCTCCAAATGCATTTTGGGATGTTAGAACGCATCTCACTCATGCACAAACACCCAGATATGGGCCCAGATACAGGCTTGGTAAATTAAGTATTTGCCCATTAAAGTACCTGAATTCATCTGGGTACAGAAGGACAGATTATTTAAAAGCCTAGACTTATGGCTAATAATAATCTTTTAACAAAAGTTCCTTAGCTGCTTTTCTTCACATTTCAGAACGTCTCCAGATCGCAGAGAATCCAAGCACATCTAAATTCTCTGAAACCTAGAGAGACAGATCAAACCTTGGAGGACAAACCTTGACATTCCAGATAATTGAAGAGTTTAACGAGCTGATCTTACACCCCAGGTGACCTATAAACCATTATTATCCTCTAGCCAGAAGGTTGGGATAAGATGTGCCACAAAGTTCAAGAAGAACAGTATTTGCCTTTGGTTACCAGCCATGTGAGAGCGCAAACCTTTTTGAATGTCTCCATTTGCATCATTTGCACACTGTTTCCTCTGACCGTATGTGCGGCACATGTGAACATTTGTTTGTGGTTGAAACATTAGAGTGAGAGTCATTGATTGAGTGCAGAGCTGTGGCTCGGCTCCATACTCCCTATAAGGCATGATTCAGCAGGCAACAATGAGCATATCAGTGTGAGGACAAACTCTATAAACAGCCTCTGTCTCAGAAGAAAATCAATGAATAAAACGTAGGAAAAGAGAGAACACAAAAAGTGAACAGACTAAATGAGGAACTAAAAAATGGGGGGAAATGTACGCAGCAAAGAAAGAAGCACCAGCAGTGAGGAATGAAGGGGTTTCAGCAAAAACTGCAGCTCATTTTCAAATGAACAGATACATGACTGTAACTGTGTCCCTCAGAAACAAGTTATCTGTGAAAAACTAGCTCCATTACATGCTAAATTATAGGTTATTTACATCTGTTTACCAAAAATGTTTGCATTTAAAGGACTAGTTCACCCATAATAAATAAAACTTCAGTCATTGTTTGCTCACTTTTATATTGTTCTAAACCTATACGCTATAAGCACAAATGCAAAAAGTGATTTTGGTGTATTTTTTTTTAGCTTGACAGGTGTGGTTATTGCAATTATTGTTTGGAAAGAGCAGCACAATATATATTTCAAATTCTTCATGCATGAATCATGACAATAATGTTAATTGAGAGAGAGTTTAATTTGTCCCCTATCATTTCCCAAGAGAATGCTGCAGAGCTGCAGTTTCCATCAACAGCATGGAAAGCAAAAATAGGTGACATAAAAGAAAGGGAGAGCAAGGTGAAGGGCAGCCAGTGAGGTACTGTGCTATAGACCAGACTCACCCAATCCCTACACAGGCCGGGGGCTCATTCAGCCCCACAGCCTACAGTGCCGCACCTGCACCGAAGGGCAAGAAGTTGAGGTGACCCCTCTAAAAGAGAGAAGAGAAAGACAGGAAGACTGAGAGAGAAAGAAAAAGCATTCAAAACACATACAACATTTCATATATTGTCCTCAGAACATGACGTACAAAATACATACGACTATGGGGAGGTTAACATCATTAAAGCCAAGGACACCTGAATAAAGAGACTGGTATAGCTTAAGCAACACAAGGTTGTATTGATCAAGTATGCACATTCTGTTTCAAGATGTACTACTAAAAAAGCATGAATGACATTGCATTATCACAAAATATCAAAACCAATAGGTGTAAAAAGCCGGGGACACACTTAATGACTGTACACAACACACTTATGGACATCAAATCTATTGATTTGTGTACTCATAAAGCCAAGTTAACTCAACACTATAGCCCTATTTTGTCAGTAATAAAATTTTTTATATGTACATAACACTTTTACAAATAAATAAAAATATGTACATAACACTATTAATCCAGTTATCAGAAAATCAAAACCCACAAATGTTTTTGTTGCTGTTTCTCTCCTCCTTTCTGTATATCGTCTCCAGGGCAGCGACGATATCCTTGATCATACAATGTCCTTGATGTTGATGGTACGCTACCCATACAAACATGGAATGCCACTGCTTGTGTGAACAGCACATTTGTATATTTAACCGGTAACATCATTCTGGTAATTTGCTGGTAAATATCTAGGATTACTGTGTAAAAGGGGCTATTATTTGCCAACTGTAAACAACGACTGAGCCCAACTAGATCAGACTTGGCACTATTAGTGATCATGTCCAATTACATTTATAATCTGAAAATCGTTAAGCATTTAGAAAGGTGTTTTAGATGTTTATTAATTGCTTTAAATTGGCTGGTCTCAAAGTCATTTTCATGTAGATGTATGATGTGCCTACATAATTAATTTTGAAAAGTACGCTTTTTTGTTATATGATATTTATACTATACACTTATATTTAAGGGTGCTTTCACACCTGCCTTATTTAGTTCGGTTGAATCGCACTAGAGTTTGTTTTCCCTCTTGGTGCGGTTCGTTTTGGGCAGGTTCGAATGTAGCAATCGCACTCGAGTGCGCACCAAAAGCGGACCAAAAAAGCGTACCGAGACCTCCTTGAAGAGGTGGTCTCGGTACGCTTTCAAACGAACACTGGAGCGGTTCGTTTGTGGTGAGAACATGAACCGAACTAGAACAGACCCAACCGCAAAAAGTACTGCGCCTTTTTGGAGTAATCCAGCTGCCGTATTCCGCTGCGCAGTGCATTAAAACATTGTTTTCCAGCCGCCGCCGCCGCGCTTCTTTCTCGAAATGTATAGTTTGTCTAAAGTGATGTATACAAACTATATAGTATAC
>JAZGTJ010003348.1:0-35984 GCA_036877575.1 Botia almorhae | reverse complement strand
CCCATAGAAAATCTATGGGGTATTGTAAAGAGGAAGATGCGATATGCCAGACCCAACAATGCAGAAGATCTGAAGGCCACTATCAGAGCAACATGGGCTCTCAGAACACCTGAGCAGTGCCACAGACTGATCGACTCCATGCCACGCCGCATTGCTGCAGTAATTCAGGCAAAAGGAGCCCCAACTAAGTATTGAGTGCTGTACATGCTCATACTTTTCATGTTCATACTTTTCAGTTGGCCAAGATTTCTTAAAATCCTTTCTTTGTATTGGTCTTAAGTAATATTCTAATTTTCTAAAATACTGAATTTGGGGTTTTCATTAGTTGTCAGTTATAATCATCAAAATTAAAAGAAATAAACACTGTAAATATATCAGTCTGTGTGGAATGAATGTATACATTATACAAGTTTCACTTCTTGAATGGAAATAAATCAACTTTTTGAAGATATTCTAATTATATGACCAGCACCTGTATATATCAGAGCGCTGCCCACAGGGCTATGGCTCTGACAACTCTTACTTTTCACATTCCAAGGATTTTAAATAATGTTGTTGTATTTAGAAGCAGCTGTGATACACTATATTGCCAGTTTAAAGCATTGTCTTTAGATGCATATGAACTTTAGTGACATCCCATTGTTAATCCATAGGGTTTAATATGACGTCGGCCCACCCTTTGCAGCTATAACAGCTTCAGCTCTTCTGGGAAGGCTTTCCACAAGGTTTAGGAGTGTATTTATGGGAATTTTTGACCATTCTTCCAGAAGTGCATTTGTGAGGTCAGACACTGATGTTGAGCGAGCTCCAGTTCATCCCAAAGGTGTTCTATTGGGTTAAGGTCAGGACTCTGTGCAGGCCAGTCAAGTTCTTCCACACCAAACTCGCTCATCCATGTCTTTATGAACCTTGCTTTGTGCACTGGTGCGCAGTCATGTTGGAACAGGAAACTGTTCCCACAAAGTTTGGAGCATAGAATTGTCTAAAATCTCTTGGTATGCTGAAGCATTTAGAGTTCCTTTCACTGGAACTAAGGGGCCAAGTCCAGCTCCTGAAAAACAACCCCACACCATAATCCCCCCCTCCACCAAACTTCACAGTTGGCACAATGCAGTCAGTACCATTCTCCTGGCAACCGCCAAACCCAGACTCATCCATCAGTTTGCCAGATGGGGAATGTGATTCGTCACTCAAGAGAACTCCACTGCTCTAAAGTCCAGTGGCGGCGTACTTTACACCACTGCATCCAATGCTTTGCATTGCACTTGGTGATGTATGGCTTGGATGCAACTGCTCGGCCATGGTAACCCATTCCATAAAGCTCTCTACACACTGTTCTTGATCTAATCTGAAGGCCACATGAACTTTGGAGGTCTGTAGCATTCACTGACCCCGCTCTGTCATTTTACGTGGCCTACCACTTTGTGGCTGAGTTGCTGTCATTCCCAATCGCTTCCACTTTGTTATATTACCACTGACAGTTGACTGTGGAATATTTAGTAGCGAGGAAATTTCACGACTGGACTTGTTGCACAGGTGGCATCCTATCACAGTACCACGCTGGAATTCACTGAGCTCCTGAGAGTGGCCCATTCTTTCACACAAATGTTTGTAGAAGCAGTCTGCATGCCTAGGTGCTTCATTTTTTACACCTGTGGCCATGAAAATGATTGGAACACCTGAATTAAATTATTTGGATGGGTGAGTGAATATTTTTGGCAATATAGTGTGTTATGCATTTTTTTTTGTGTTTGTTATTTTTAGGGCGATTTAGTTGCTGCTGGTGTTCTCTCTGGAAACAGAAACTTTGAGGGCCGCATCCATCCCAACACACGTGCCAATTTCCTGGCCTCCCCTCCGCTGGTCATTGCTTATGCCATTGCAGGCACAGTGAGGATAGATTTCGAAAAGGAGCCCTTAGGTGAGTGATATTTACTAGCCACTGTTTACACTTTTCACTACGTAAAGCACTTTTGTGCCCTTAAAAGCGTACACTAGATGTACATGTTACCATATCAGTGAGTCCATGAGAGGCTGTTGATTGTCTCTCCCCCAAGAGCATGAATGCTGACAGGTGTTTTGTGATAATGTCTTGGTCCAGGGATAAATGGTGATGGAAAGAAGATTTTCCTAAGGGATATCTGGCCCACACGAGAAGAAATCCAGGTGGTGGAGAAAAAGTTTGTCATTCCTGCTATGTTTATGGAGGTCTATGAGAAAGTGGAGGTACTTGTGACTTTAAAACACCTAAAAATGTTCAGCTACAAAGGTAAAAAAGTTATATATGCTATGTAGTTAACGTACATTTTTTTTTTTACTAAAATGTTTAGTTAAATAGTTAAAATATATCCCACAGCTGTCACATCTTAACATGTCAACTGAACTGACTTATTGACTGCCTATCAATCTATAAAATATGAGCTCAAAAAGCATATATGATCACTTAATCTGCAGTATTCATTTTTTTATTATACATAGAAAGTGAATGAACGCTGGAACTCCCTGAAAGCCCCTTCTGACAAGCTGTACACCTGGGACCCCAGTTCTACCTACATTAAGTCTCCACCTTTCTTTGATGGACTGGTAGTGTCCTTTAAAATTTCTAGTCCAGAAACATAATATAAAAACAGAATGCAGAAAGTCTTCAAAAGTGTTGCTTTGCTGCAATTATGTTTTTAGACCCTGAAGCTGGAGCCTCCAAAGTCCATAATCGATGCATATGTGCTGCTCAATTTGGGAGATTTTGTGACCACAGACCACATCTCACCTGCTGGAAACATTGCACGTAACAGTCCTGCTGCACGCTACCTTACGAACCATGGGTAAGACATTGACACTCGCATACACACTTAGATATGTGGTTTTCCTGATAGATAAGATACAAGAATACTTCAGAATTTTTATAATATAATTATTATCATTTTATGCACAAGTAATATCTTAAACACTGCACAGTTTAAAGATTTTTTTTTTTTTATAGTCTTACACCGAGAGAGTTTAACTCATATGGTTCTCGTCGAGGCAATGATGCAGTCATGGCAAGAGGCACATTTGCCAACATCCGCCTCTTTAACAAGTTCCTGAATAAGCAGGCACCCTCGACGATCTACCTCCCTACAGGAGAAATTGTATTACATTCTGATTTTCTAAAAAAAACATTTTCCCCTTAAATTCTCAGTTAAGATTATTGAATAATTGATGGATAGTTTTAATTGATGAAATAATTGAACGAACATGTCCTGTTAGTCTTGATCTCTGTATTTTAATGTCATTAGAGCTGCAGTCTGTAACTTCTCAGTCTAGTTGATAAGTTTAAATTATAAGCAACTGCTGTAAGAACAAGCTACAAACTGTCCACCATTCCAGCACATTTCGTAGCTGGGTCTTCTTTAAACGTATGTGATATAACCATGCAGGTGAATTCATTTAAATTTATATTTTCCACAAAATCTCACCCGACCTCTCAAATATTAAATATTTTAGAAACTTACCATTGCAAATCAGGGTACGTAGACTTGTTTTCAACACTGATCTGCTATGGACTTGCTCATTAACTGTTTAACCTAATTTTTGTTCATTTTTAATAAAAGAATTACAGATTGCAGCTTATATTAAGTTTATATTAAAATATGCAGTCTACCCACAGTATGTTTAAAAAAATTATCTTGACAGTTCACTTAATGATCACTGCTGTGGCATTTTTAATCTAGTTTTAATTGCTTTATGAACACACAGATGGATGTTTTTGATGCAGCAGAAAAATATTGTCAGGCTGGTCACCCTCTTATGGTTTTGGCGGGCAAAGAATATGGATCAGGCAGCTCCAGGGATTGGGCTGCCAAAGGGCCTTCCCTGCTGGTGAGGCTTTGCATCAGCTTTAAAGTCTCCAATCCACAAGAATCTGGGTATAACAAACAGAGTAGTATGTCACCCCCTCAGTGGTACTGATATTGCTGTTTTCCCCTCAGGGCATCAAAGCTGTACTAGCAGAAAGTTATGAACGTATTCACCGCAGTAATCTGGTGGGTATGGGCATTATTCCCCTGGAGTACCTGCCGGGTGACACAGCAGAAAGCCTCGGGCTCACTGGTCGCGAACGATACACTGTGGCGTTTCCCTCACAGCTCACGCCAGGAATGACTGTTAACATTCAGGTAGTGTTTCATTCTGTTATTTTGTTTTACTCGTTTTTCGTCTTCACTTCCTTGACTAATTTACTAACACACCCCTACTTCTACTTCTTAAAAAAAAAAAAAAAATCCTTCTCATACTGTGTTGAAATACCTGAGACCTGTCTATAGCACTTATTCATTGTTGCCTCTTATTGTGATTGAAGTTGCTTCCTTGTCCTCATTTTTAAGTCGCTTTGGATAAAAGCGTCAGCTAAATGACAATGTAAATGTTTCATGTTGAAACATTTTGTCAAGTTCCCAGAATCAAGGAAATTTTAAAACTGCTCATATTAAAAATTCTTATCTAGAAATCATAAATGAAAAAAAGTCAAGGAAATGTGTTTGTATGGAAACCCTGACTAGATTTCTAGGAGGAAATTTCTCAAATTTTTATGTAAATCTTTGGGTAGCTCATTGGAGGAGGGTTATGTTTTGTGTGGAAAGTATGAATTACCTTAAAAAAATGTAATTTGCAATTAATTATAAAGCATTTATTTATTTCTGCAGCTGGACACAGGCAAAACATTTCAGGCTAAAATGAGGTTCGACACAGATGTGGAGATTACTTACTTCTGTCACGGTGGAATCCTCAACTACATGATTCGCGCAATGTCCGCAAATTAAAATAGATGTGATTGTAGTTTCACACTATAGAAAGTTACACACAAGTGCACATATCCACTGCCTGAATAACTGTTGATTTGTCCTGTATGATTTTTTAAAAAGAAGAACCAACTTAGATTCTGGTGTTGTGGCTGTATTAATTTGACTGTCTGTATTAATGGCTGTATTAATTTGGTATATTTAATAGGATTGATTGAGAAGCCTAAAAGCATTAAATGTTGTCAATGACCAGTTTTGTCTCATCCATTTTAACCCTAACTCAGCACTGCTGTTGGTTTATAAAATAAACTTTGCCAGAATATAAAATACAGTATAGATTCTTTACATTTGACATGTTTTCTCTGCACACATAATCCTGAAGGTCTATCTACTTGTCATTCCAGTCTTTACTGATCATGTGTCTAGATTTTGTTGCATTCCTGAGCAAAATACTTTTCCTAGCAACATAAAACTAAATGCATCCAAAGCTGATTTCATACATACATACATACCTACCTTAAATAACGACAAAGGTCCTTGGAATCAGGCATGACTGTATAAGCAAAATGTAAGATGTTGCTACAGGCAGTAACAAATGCATTATGCAAATATTGCAGTATGCAAATTTTAACTTCTTTAATAATGCAATGATTTCTAATACTATGTTAAGGACTTTAAATATGTTTATCATATTTAGAATGGCAGAAAACTTATTCTTAAAAAATATATCAAATATAATTAAAACATTCCTGTAGTATTGAGCTTTTTAATCTGAATGAGAAGTCTATTGTCTACATTGTGAATGTTTATCCATTTTAAAACTACATAATTGGAGGTCATGATTTACAAACACACTTGAATGCAGTGATTTAGTTCATCATGATATAAACAAAACAGAATCATTAGATTTTTGTCACAATGGAGCCTAATAGAAATACTGGTTTTGTAAACTTTAAACATATGCCCTTATATGACCATTTTTGAAAAATGTTTAAAGGCTAAGTGGTGTTTTTTGTCATTTTGAAGCACAGAATGCTGCATCTCTATTTTAATAACAATACGTTCACATCTGCAACTTGTGTAAATCTGACTTAAAATAAACGTTTATTGGAAAACGTGTGATTAGTTTGTGTCTATCTGTATAATAGTTTCTGTTCTTGTGTTCTCGTATTTAAGTTAATTATCTCAATTCCTTTTCTTTAACCGTCTTTGTTGCCTTGATCTGACTACCCTCACCTGTGTCTTGTTTAGTTTACTTCCTTCTGTTTGTGTATATATACCCCCTGGTTTTGTTCAGTTCTTTGTCAGCCCTCGTTTGGTCATACTGTTATACGAGTTCTCGATGGTCCTGAGTTTTGCTATTAAAAGTAAAATCATTTTCCCCATTTCATTATTCATACACTGTGACAGAACAACTGATCTCATAATGCATTAAATTGCACAAGCACGACCAGCCAGCTCCCTAGAGGACCTATTACTCTGGAAACACACCAGTTGTGCTTTAGAAGTGGGCTTGAAGTTGATCTGGTTTGACTTGCTAGGATGAACAACCACATTCAATTAAAAAAAAATTATATAGCACTTTTTACCATGTTACAATGCTTTAAAGCAGATTTACATATAATAAGAAACAAAATACAGAAAAAATGCCAAACATACTCAACACAATACATGGTATTGCAAATAATGTGTGAGATATTCAATTCATTTTATTTTTTACAATGTTACATTGCGTCACAGCAGCTTTACATAAGAAAGAATAATAATAATGAAACAGAACAAATGTAAGACATGACATTTTGTATTATTGCAAATAATGAGTGAGATGTATAAGAACTAAAATAGGAGAGGAGCTTGCTTAAGTATTGAAGAGCTAAACCATTCAAGGCCTTGTAAGTAATAAGCAGGATTTTAAAATGTATACGATGCTTGATAGGCAGCCAGTGTGTTGACAAAACTGGGCTTATATGGTCATACTTGTTCGTTCTCGTGAGAACTCTGGCTGCTGCATTCTGAACCATCTGGAGTTTTTGGATTAATCTTGCAGGGTAGCCTGCAAGAGGTTTTTGTCTAATAAGTTGCTAGTCATCCAAGTTTTGATATCGACTATGCATTCTGTTAGTTTAGTGAATTTATGAGTCTTGTTGGGCCTAGAAGAAATGTTTATCTGAGTATCATCAGCATAACACTAGTCTTTGAAATTGTGCTTGAAAATATAAGGAAATAGAATTAATTTTAATTTTTTATATTTTAAATTATTCTTTAAACAGTTCCATGCAGTTCTATTTCTATTTCGAAGTTCTATTTGTACACTGATGACTTCCAAAGACTTGAATGAATTACTAAGACTAAGGATTAATTCTTATCCTGTAATTACTATTGGGAAAATGCAAAACTACAGTCTTCATTTGAGATGATGGGGTTGATCTTTTAAGTGCAAGTGACTACTGCAACCTATGAGCTGGTTTCAATGTTGTAATTGTAAAAAATGATTTTTAAATATATTGAAAAGACTTATGTTCAGGCACTTTAGGACCATTTAATGCATAATATTATGATATAAGTAGAAATGTATTATTTAGCAAGTCTGTCAGCACCTAAAACTGACAACATTTGAAAATGAATGAAAATGGTGAAAATGACAGCATTTACAAATTCTGGTAATCTACCATAGAAATATAGCATTTTTAACATTTATAACTGCTGTAGCACCAACTATTGCCCGATCAACACAAAATGTTGCATGCTTCTTAAGAATCACAACATACATGAGCTTCACATCTGCTTATGGTGCAGCGAGCGATGACGAGCATTTCGAGCTGACTGCTTAATAGGTATACTCTACAGTTTCGACACAGACTGCCCCGGTTCATCATGAAGTGAGTAGATGCAGTGCTCCCCCCTCTCAGAGCCAGTGGTATGAGCATTCTAAACTACTCAGGCGACTGGCTGATTTTGGCCCTTTCTCATGACATGCTCATCAGCCACATGTATACTGCCTGATCATCTGCTGTGTGTGAATCTGCAGAAAAGCATGCTTAAACTGAGCTTATCGTAAACATACATATCGATCACGCTCTGCTGCTCACCCTCACCTCTGTCAAATTGCTAACATGACTTAGCATACTAACATGGTGCTAACATGACATAGCATGATGTTAGCATGATGCTAGCATGACTTAGCATGATGTTAGCATGATAGATACACTAAACTATGGCTTATTTATGATGTTAGGAGGTTGCTAGGGTGATCTGAATGGTTGCTAGGGTATGGTCAGAAAGTTGCAAGGGCAATACCTAAAGCCCACTGACAGCCCAAGTCAAATAAGCCCACCCACATGTCTCTACAATGTTCTAATGTTAAGATATGGCTTATTTATTTTATTACATGGTTGCTAGGTTACAGTAAATAGTTGCTTGGTATGTAGCTAGAAAGTGAACAGGGTAAAACCAATAGATGTGTGTGTGAATCAAAACCATTTGTTGCTGCTTGCTAAGCAGAGTGATATGAGCCCACCCTCAAGTTTCTACAACATTCTGATGCGGAGCTATGATGTCACAAATTTCAGCCCATGTTAAGTCTATGGAATGTTTTTTTAAGATAAGTTAAACGTTAGCAGTCTCCCAGCAAGCAAGCCAACAGGGCAACAGTGGTAAGGAACCAAAACTTCAAGTTTTTGTTTCTGAGACAAAAGTCAAAAGTTATGGGCATAAACAATGAGTGAAACTCCTGAACTCCTTTAAACTGTTGGTGGCACTAGAGGGTTTGAGGTGGAGACTCCACATTGGCTAGGGTAACATTGCAAGACAGTTGTCTTCTATCTGTGTGCCAATTTTCATAACTTTACTGTTCAACAGGCTGCCATAAACTTAGGAAGACAAATATTAATTAAAAAATATTTTCTAAAGAAAATTTAAGCAGTGCTTGCTAGGGAAAAACTCGAGCCAGAATATTTCAGCAATATTAACATGTCTTTAATGATGCCAGTATGATTAAACATGATTCTAACTTGTTTTACAATTATGCTTGCATGATACAAATATGATTTATCATGATGCTAACAAGTTTTTGCATGTTAGACACTGAAATATAGTATAATGTTATGCATGTTATGCAATTGCTAGGGTGCTTTAAATAGTTAGGATGTGCTAGGAAGAAGCCCATTGACAGCTGGAGTCAAATAAGGCCACCAGTCTCCACAATGTTCTAATGCTGAGATATGGCTTGTTCATTTTATTACATGGATGCTAGGGTGTAACTAGACAGTTAACAGGGTAAAACTAATAGACAGAACGCGTGTCTGAATTAAAAGAGCCAACTCCCATGTTTCCCATGATGTTCTGGTGATGAGATACGGCCTATTTAAACATAGAAAAGATAATTAATGCATTCATGATATCAAGACTTGATTACGAGATGGGATGAACCCTGAGACGAGATGGGATGAACCCTGAGACAGACCGACGAGTTCTATCTGACACTAGTCCCATTTCCGGGTCAGCTATCTGATCATCCTTATACCAATTTAAGGAGATTACATTCATAACCTGTTCACGCTAAATCTGTGGAAATATGATGGATTTCATTATTAAATTTCCTTATTAAATTTCATTATTGATCTACTTACCTACCTCCAGCTCAGTTAGACTCTACCTTTCAGTTCCCTGCCAGGTCAAAGCAGTGTGACGTTATAGCTGCAATTAGTAACATTATGCTTCTGTCACCATTTCTGTTTGTAACATTCCTCACAAAATCAGATACATTTTAAAGTAGTCAATCTTTAAAATCAGTCTTATCAGCTCTTTGTTTGTATCCAAGGCAAGCTGCTACCGGTCAATGTGAAAGAAGAGGAGCCCCATAATCTACAGGTTGCTCGATGCTTGTAAAGTTTAGTCCTCAGTACGAAAACATACTATAGTCCCTACTCACTGAAACATCAACATTAATTAGATGTATTTTGTGCTCTCTTGTGTTCAGTATTTGGACATAAATTTATTACAGTATTTCGGAAGTTTCCCACTTTACTTTCAGACATAATTGAAACATATTAAAATTGCAAAAATCTTTAAAATGGTCACTTTAGCTATTAGATATCTCAGTTTTCAAAATGCAAACTGGACACGAACATACTCCCACGTATTATTTTAAAAGGACCTTCATCCCGCTGTATTGTTTCACTCATGCTTTCCTCAGTTCTTTTGTGTCTGGAAATTGTGACAATATCCTAACAGCAGTAAAACTAAGCTTTAGTTTGATAAATGTTAAAATAAATGTGTCTTTAAAGTCTCAGAATCTCTACGTTTCTTGCTTCTCTTTAAACCATTTTATGTATAAAACATGTTTATACAATGGCAAGGTTATTTGCAATATGCAGACAAAATAAATAAAACATTCTTCCAACTGTTTTACTTTATACATTTCTTTTGCTGTAGACATTTTTAAAAGATGTTATTTGGACTGGAAGTGAAGACTAGTTCACAATAAGTTAAAAAAAATCAATTAATCAGCTTAAGGGCATCTTAAACTTACACTGCCATTAAAGGACCTCATTATTTGTACTTTGGAATTACTATTCCAATGCATTTTGAAAAAACATGTTTTTTTTCAAAATGTGGGCATAAAGAGTAAAATACCACAGGTGCACCATCGTGATCCTTCTCAGTTCGACTCTCAAAGCACCCTTAGGTAAGTTAATCAAACTAAACTGCTGCATATCGTACATAAAACAAACTAATTATGACTTTCTTTGGTTCAATATGTATTGACTTATTGACTTGGTATGTCCTAAAATCTTTCTTAGCTAATAAGCCGGTTAAGAAGCTGATTTTACCTTTTTGTTTGTACATATGAAGACAATGAATTATTTATAGACACCACTACTACTACTACACAGGAATAAAACTATTATCTGAACTACATCAACTTAACTGAAGGTGAGAAGAATACGGCTACAGAATAAAGTCAGAACAGAATACAGAATATATATAGCATTTGATGAGAGTATAAAAGTTGAATTTATGGTACTAAAGACAGAAATGTTCACAACTTGAAAGTATAAGTTTTAAATCCAACACAAAATGGTAAAGGTGTTACTAATGCATGCAAAATGTTATTAGCACAGAGGTGAGATCTGCACATAAAAGACACGCCAGTGGTTTCCAGATCTTTTTATTTTAAACATTACAAATCCACATTCACTTAGACTTTTGACTCTGGGCCTGTGCCTTTAGTACTTTGACAACGATCTTCTGCTCCTCAATAAGGAAAGCTCGCTTGATCCTGAAAAGTAGCAGACAATGCAAGTCATGCGCTCACACAGTACTCATAGACAAGTTTATATTCTATTGCTACCAAATTATGCGAAGTTTTCAGTCTGTTACCTGTCTCGTACACACTTGGCACACATGGAACCACCATAGGCTCTGCTGACATGCTTCTTTGTTTTTGACAACCTCATAAGGACCTGAGGCCTAACAGCACGAATCTGTTCCATAACAAAAATCAGAACATCATCTTCATTTCATTGTTAAATGTAGTTTACAATTACTTCCAAGTGACTTACACTGCATATGTTAAACTATGTGGTATTTAAGACAATGTGAAATCAATGTTTTTGTTTCTTTTACTTTTAACTACTAAAAATGACAAGCATATACTACGCTTAATATGTCAGTAATAAAAAACATTATGGGGGGTCCAGTCAAATGTTTAGGAAAAGTTAGAAACTAATTATAAAAGGGAGAAAAGCAAACCATGACTCTTCAAAAACATAGCTAGTAGGGCTGGGCGGTAAAACGATAACGATATGTATCGCGATAGACACGTTTTCGATATCAATAAAAAATGTGTTCGATAAAACGTTCGATATTTTTTATTCTTCGTCGGAAGAAAACAGAGGTTGCGAACAAGTTTGGTTGCATTAACAAAGGCACTCGCTCTTTGGTAACCTAGCAATGTAGGGAGTGACACGCTAACAGCCAATCATGTAACAGTATCATTTTGGTTGCGCCATATCATTGTCTCGAGCTGGTCTGCTGGATTCCTCTTCATAAGCAGAAAATGAGTGCCGCAGCGAGCGAGGAAATTGTAAATAAAAGAGGAAAAGTCAGCTCGCCAGTATGGCAGTTTTTTGGATATTATAAGTCTGACCGTAGTCAGACCAATATCGTCTGCAAATTATGCAAGACCGTCGTCCCCGCCAGGACTGGTAATACCACGAACTTGATGTACCACCTTAGCCGCGCTCGCCCTTTGGAGCCAGATGCCTTGAGGGGATTATGATCAGAGGAAGGTTAAGTTTAAAATAAAAATGTTTAAATTTAATATATTTTTCTACTGGTTCTTATTTTAATTGGGTCATAAAAAATATCAATAATTATCGATATCGACCGATATGAAACACTGATATCACGATACAGTTTTCAGCCATATCGCCCAGCCCTAATAGCTAGCACCACTTGTTTATCTATATACAACTAATAACCAAAGAACTGCAGTTGCATTTCAGATAGATTCCACCTGAGAAGTTGGACAAAATCAACATATTTTAAATTAGGGTATTACAAATTCTCAAAATAACAGTGTGGCACAAAGTAAGGGTCCAAAATTATCTACTTATGTAGAAAAATACAGACTGCCTCTAACAGATCCAAGACAGATATTAGGACAAGCTCATCCCCAAAAAAGGCTTATTTATCATGAAGACATATTGGTACATGCATCTCAATTGTATGTGCATAACACCCGAACTAATATTGATTCAATTAAAGCAAGTAAGTGGCAGAGAGACCTCAGTAATCAACTTTGATCAAAGGAAAACATGATAGTAATTCACATTCTGAAGGACATTTAGTCAGACAACAGCATAACCCTTCCATTTGGCATATCACCAATAGCCACTATGTGAGAACGGAAAGTGATTGCTTCTACTGCAACCCTTAATTTAAATTTAAAAGGAAAACTTCATTTGCATTATAGGTGGAAAACAGATTAACATGATAATTGTTCTATGTTAAGTCTGACTCACACGAACCCCAAGTGCTTCTTTGTCACCACAACGCTTTAATAAACTACAACTTCATTGAGATCTGACATCCTCATTTTTCTTACACTTGCCAGTTGCCCAACAACTTTAAGCAACTGTAACATAATAGATCATTTTAAATGAATTGTAAAAATTCTGACAAAAAAAAATCGAACACTCCTTGATGCACGTCATATCAGACTACCTACTCAAGAAAACATTTGTAGCAACGTCTGTGTCTTTTGTTTACTAACTTTAACTTGGATGCCTAAAGTGTTTTCTCTCAAGAACTCTACAACTCTACCACCTAAATGAATAAACAAAAAGCATTTTTGACAGCTGCAGGTTTACTGCAGTGTTTATCACATAAAACAACTGAATGCAATAAATACATATATTTAATAAAATTCATGTTAAGTATCTGTGTGTTTTACCAGTAAGATATATTTAAAGCAAATTCTTAATTCACTCCTAATTGTCAAACAACCAGAAAGGTAATTTTGAAACCTTCACAAAATGGCTGAGATTATATGTAAGTTATTACTTACACCACGCAGCCTACCGGGGCAGATCCCACATGCTGACTTGGGTGCTTTACCAGTCTTCTTGGTATACAGGTATACAATGCGGTTTCCTGGTGTCCGGGACCTGAGTGACAAAACACACCCGTAACTTATACAACAGACATTTACAATATTATCAGTGATGCTGTGCAAAATGCTGAGCCTGGTCACAGCCTGTTCACAACAATGCAGAAATCATACTCACAGCCTGGTCTTGTTTGAGGCAGTGTTATAGGAAAGTCTACGACGGTAAGTCAGGCGTTGCACCATCTTGACTTGAAAAATATTTTTAAGAATTATTTATTTACAAGAACGTTTAGTCCGAGCATGCTAGCACTTAGCTACGTACCGCAGTCAAATTAACCAATGCATTTGTTACATATTCATTCAGTACTTCTTAAGGCTATAACATGTTAAAAATCGCGACTTGAGACATTCGTATTTATAAGGTACGTGAATGACAATTTTACGGCTTAACGCAAACAGTAACAAAATGTTTTTAATCTCTTATTTTTACAGAATATCCCTAAGAAGTGTACTATTGGACTATAAACTACATGCTAAAGCTCTGAATATCATACAATTTGTCATCTGAAACAGCAGATTATAATGGATGTTTGAAACATAGTTTTAGGGAGAAGAAAATCTGCCATACCTGCTAACACTGCAGACGGAAGAGGAAGAACGAACGTCGGGTGAAAGGTCGAAATCTGCCGGAATCGGAAATCAAAAGGCAAAATAATGCTTAAGTAAAAATAAGGCTGTCAAAAATCAATCTGTTTAACCCCGCTTTAATTTATACTTAAATAAGTTAATGGTTATTTATAATTAAATGAATCTAAAAATGTTATACAAACGTTCTAAATTTACAGATATATCATCAAGTATAATATAACTAGTGTTGTCACGATACTGTAATTTCTAACTTCGATACGATACCTTGAAAAATATCGATATTCAATACCATTTTTAATACCACGGGGAAAAATGCCACAAGATTATTGCGTTATTAACTAACGTTATCAAAGTTTAATAAATACTGTAACAAATGTATTGCTCGTTGTTCATTAATGTTGGTTAATACATAAACATGTATATGATGAACAGATTTTAATTTTGGATTCACATATATTCATTGATCAACGCACATAAATAGAGCGCTATAGTAAACACGGATGCGCATAGGTGCATCACATGCGAAAACAAACCTCACTGAAAGAATAAGAGGACACTCATATCAAGCAACTATACTAGGCCATCTTGATTAATATTTCAGTAATGTTAAAATGAGAGCAGTTACCAACCTCTCGAAACTTTATATAGGTCTATATATAGGTATATAGGCTTAGAATCGGATTTTATCTTTTCACATGCGCACAGTAAACGAACACACGTTTCCCGTACCATACTAGCTACTCTATTACTATTGCTTCTTTTTACGTTTTATCAAAGCACAATTAACATTTAAAACATTGAGCAACATCGTGCTTTCATTAACCGTCCAGTTTCGCGTCGCCATCTGACAACAACAGCCATGCGCCATACATCTTACGCAACTTAAACGTTATTGCACATGCGCAGAGCTTTCTAGTTTCATTTTCAATCCGACTGTTTACATTGTATTACCATGTAAACGCGGCTACTGTATCGATGCTTCGGGAAATTAGTATTGGTACCGTTTCATATATTTCAGTATCGCTATTTACCGAAATATCGATAATTGTGACAACACTACATATAACATACATGACCCTATGTGTCGGACTTTGACTTTTATTTTGACAGCATACCGGCATACACAATGGGTGCTCTCAATTATTATTTGTGCGTTCTCCTTTATTTTCCTCGCCTCTTCGCTCCATCACGTTAATATACGAAGGAAGGGTACAAGGACGGAGACAAGCAACAGTGATTCCGGATAGAATACGCCAATGCTTCCTCGCCCCTCGACTCCTCGAGGTACAATCAGAGACAGAGATATGGGGAAATGACAATGTGAATGTAAATGAAATGGCAATCTCAGCTCATCTGCCATTGAAGAAATCGTAACGGCCAACTTCTAACGCTTAAGGAACATCAGCAATGACAATGACACCAGGGAGGGACGTTTAACGACAGTCAATTACAGTTTACGTTGCACAAGTTTCTGCACAAAATACAGTTTCTTACCACAATATAAAATGAATTTTTAATATTCTGATTAAAAACCGCTTCATCGGGCATACATAGCAATGATAACTTAATTGTTAAAATCTGAGAGCCAACAAAATAATACATCTTTTTATTTATTAAGTCTTTATAATTATTTTTTTACCTTTATTCATTAAAACGCGTTATATCATCATCATTAGGCATACACAGCAGTCATAGACATTGGACATAGACATTACAATTCAAATTCAGTTTTAATTTATGAAACTTGAAAGTCTGGATTAATTTTAACCGGATTTAATCCAGACTAGATGGTGGGGAGACGGGACGACCCTTGAGACAGACCAGTGGGAATATGATGGACTTCTTTTGTTACTTTCGTTTTGTAATTGTCTTACAGTCCTACTATTTTGCTTTATCTTTGTCTCCTATTCTCTTTTATTGTGTAATAATCAGGTATTTTATGGTATTATTGCAAATCCCTTATACCCGTTCTATAAAATATTACCTTCTTTCTGTGCACCATCTCCGTTTATTGTGTTGTACATCTTTGATAGTTTATCTATTTTCTTTTTCATAATATCCTTTTTCATAAAATATAGCTGCTTTGAAGCAATGCAACATTGTAAAAAACACTATATAAATAATTGAATTGAATGTTGCTGAAATGTCACCATATTTTGCATATATTCCTGAAGGGTTTTTCCAATAAATATGTCAAAGCATTCTAAATTAAATTTTATGTAAAGGTGCAGACCAGAGAGCCTGTGGTCTGCTACTGATGTCTGGATCAAGAAACCTAATGTTGTTAATACAAGTTGGTGTACAGTGAGAGTCTGAGTACAGACTATACAAAGAAATAATTTTCAAAGGTGAAAACATAAACCAATTAGATGGGTGATTTGTTTTGGGCTTTTAGCTGGCTGAGCCTTATTCTTTTATTTTCTTTTAAGATATTGCTGGGCACAAATTGACATTTATCCCTTGTGAAGAAAAACAGATATCCCTTTGGGTCAAGTTTCCCTTAGGAGTAGCAGCATTCATTAAATCCAGCTGAAACTGAAGGCAGAGGATTACTCAGATGGAGACATAGAACTGGTGAATTGATCTCTCTGAGCAGAACAGAAGACAGAAGCAACACAATAGCACTTTGACTCACAAACACAAGTCACTGACTTTTTTTGGCCACTTGATATATTAAATTATTTAGAATGCATTGAATGTAGTTTTATAGCAGTTTGTTTGTTAAAAGCCACATTTCTTTCCAATATTTGTAAAACAGCATTTTTTTCATCTAAACATAGATCAAAAGTATGCTCAAACACTTGTATATGTCAAACACTTAAAAGTTAATTCATGCACTTATGACATTAAGATTTTGTCATAAGATTATTGTAAGGGTTGCCCTGCAGATTTAGTTCAAAAACTCCAGCTGGTCCAAAATGCAGCAGCTTTCTGAGATACATCATATATGTATATTAAAGACAATATATACATGGCACAAATGCACGTGAAAATGTGAGAAAATGTAAACCTAACAATTTCAATGTCATGTTTTAACGGAGTCTATAGATCTCATAGAAGTGAACGTTTGAATGCTCTTACCTTCCCAATCAGGAAAAACAAGTTGGTGAATGAAATACTAACCCCTGATTAAGCCATTTTTTAGTTTTGTCAAAACATCATTCTATGATATTTTTCATAGATTTAGGCATAGTGATTTTTTACAGTCGGATTGACAATGAAACTAGAAAGCTCTGCGTATGTGCAACGACGTACAAATTGTCACAGCGACAGGCACAGCGATTTGTCCGGGAGACTGACCCTGCTGGATTTAAAACATGCTCATCCACTTCATTTACAAAACATAAGTGTCTAGCGAACTGAGAGCAAAATGGAGTAAACTTTATAAATACCTACACATTCGATTGACAGGAATAAAACATAACCGCACGTTATTTTTTAAAAGGATTGCTTGTAGAAGATACGTGACTGAAAACGCTAAGAACTGTGACATAATAAGCGCTGAGAAATTCGCTCTCTCGTTTACCGCCACTCTTAGTTCAATTTATTTGATTTAAATTTAGCTGGTGGTCACGTGACCACTGAACGTTCTAATCACACCAGTGTGATTCAAAGTGTGAAAACACGATGTTGCTCAGTTAAATGTTAATTGTGCTTTGAAAAACGTAAAAAGAAGCAATGGCAATAGAGTGGCTGCTAGTGTGGTATGGCGAGAAACGTGTATTCGTGTACAGTGCGTATATCAAAAGATCAAAGCCGCGCACATCAAAACGATTACTTTATTCAGCGTTCATGTAAACACTGCGCTCGGGTGCATCAATCCGATTGATTTAAATCCGATTGAAACTAAAAGTGTCCAATGTAAACGCAGCTAGTGAGTTGACACACAGCACTGCAGTGCCTGTCTCGTCCCATTAGCTCCGGTTAAATAGCGTTAGTAAGATGCGATTACGGGGCCGCGACCAGCCTTGGTTAAAAAGGACACAGCAGAAGTGTTGTCTGCAACTAACAAAAGGTGCTAACACCACTCATTTAGCAAAGCACCTGAAAGACAAACACCAGGACTTATATAAAGAATTTCGAGAGGTTGGTAACTGCTCTCATTTTAACATTACTGAAATATTAACCAAGATGACCCAGTATTGTTGCTGATATAAGTGTCCTCATGTCATGATCAATGAATATATGTGAATCCAAAATTAAAATCTGTTTATCATATAAATGTTGATGTATTAACATTAATGAACAATGAGCAATGCATTTGTGCAGTATTTATTAAACTTGGATAACATTAGTTAATAAAAACACAGTAGTACATGTTAGCTCTTAATCAAATTAAAAATATTAACAGATAGGACATTGGATTTTAATTAGTAAACGTATTAGTAAACGTTTAAAGTAACATTTAACTATGAATAATACAGGTTTTAAAACGTGAAAGTATTTTTTCATTGTTAATTCATGTGTTCATGTTAACAAATATCTATTACCTTTACCCATGTATGACACTCTGAGAGCCTTTGAAACAAGTGCACTAACTCAAGATGTTTTTGTTCATGTAAAATATACCTCACTGTCATGTTCTAGGCTTGTGATATATTTATCTTTAAATAAAAGGAATTTTTTTACACCATTAACGTTGTGCCATTTTTTTCTGTGGCATTGAAAATGGTATCGAATATCGATATTTTCAAGGTATTTTGTCGAAGTTAGTAATTCCAGTATTGTGACAACACTAATATATATATATATATACAGTGGTATACAGTGGTATGCTTAACTGCAGTTTTCAACTCGTGTAGACGTCAATGAAAAATCAGACAGGTGATTTAGCCGAATCACAGTCCCGTTGATTTGAGGGAAATTAAAGTTTCATATGCTTATGTATTGCAGTGACTGCTTTTCACCCCACTGCCTCGTGCAGACACCTCTGTACATAGATCACCCGATTCAAGTTTCACTGGACTATATTTATCCAAACATATACACAACGTGCTAAGACTGGAAGTAGTTCATTTGGTCATATTCTACCAAACACCTAATAATTTTATTGGGTGTTTTATTATTGTTTTTAATCATTTGCATCAGTTGTTTTGTAATGTGAAACTCTGCAACTAATATATATACAACATAGTGATATATATAACAGTGATATTTGCACGTATTTTGTTAACAGTTTAACAAAAGTGTGTATGTATATATATATATAAATATTTATACATGTATACATTTATATATATAACCAAAACGAGCCATTACCTCATGGATCGATGCCATCTAAACTGTTAACAAAAGACGTGCAAATACAAAATCACTATGTTTCTGCGATTATTAATTTGGAGTGACTACAAAAATGTGCGCTTACCGCATCTTAAAGCCAGATATCAGCATGACTAAACACACGCTCACGTACGGGACTGCGCCCCCATCTGTCCTAGATTTTGAACAGCGAGGGTGAACGCGCATGCGTAGTGACAGGCAAACTGCTGAGGTTCGTTTCTTGGTATTTGCGGTTGATTTCTTAGGGATCAGAGACAGCACAAGAAAATAGTTTATAAATTATTCGTTGGGCCGGCCGCGGAACAGCCCTCGTCCACGACCTGAACGTGCTACTGAAAGTGATTGAGGAAGGGGTTAAACGCCTGTAATGACAGCAGGGTCAGGATAGCCGAATTAAGTAAATAAGCACAACAGAAGCATCGCGGAGCTGATAGCAACAAACACCTGAGAGAGACAAGAGGGAAAAATATCCAGTTGGATTAACTAGTGGTTGGGTTGTTCCCGCAAGCGTGTAGTGTGGAAAAGGCTAGGTAAACTAGGTAAGTAGTTGATTAAACCATTCAAACAACAGGCGTGACCCCGCGTACGAACAACCTCATCTCTGCAGAATGAACCTTATATCATGCTTTAAAAATCACCTGAAAATGTGGGCAAACAATAAACCATAAACAAAGCATCTTTTCAAATCACGATAGATCCGCAAGACTGGCGCCCATTTGCAGGAATTTACAATGACGACAACATTTTCCTTGGGCGTTGGGTGCACAACTGAGCTCAATGTAGTAAGGTAAAACGCGCTACGAAGAGGACGTAACAAAAAAGACTGATCATATACTCAATACCTCTAAATCCACGCAGCACATCACGCCGTGGATGAGCTCAGCCTTACATAATTGGAAACCCACTGTTAGTCGCACATCTTGCTGCGTTAAAGTTGGACTGCGTATCCGGTTCACGCACTCGTCAAGTGGAGTTTTACAATGTTGTACCTACTTGTCTGTGATCGACGGGCCTCTGGTTTGCCTATCAGTGCACAGCGGCGGATCCAACAGGCCTCACGGATATACAGCAAGCTCACTACTGCTGGAGAAGACGCAAGTCCTTATGAAAGTGGCACAAACTCTCATTGTTAAAGCACGTCCAGCTCTTTTTTTTTAGTTAAAGACGTTGATATTTAATGTGTCACAGTGCAAGTGTGATAATGTTTGGGTGTTCAGTGCTTGTAGGTATATATCTCCGCTACTTGTGCAATTGCCTGGAACTAACAAAGCACAATCATTATTCATATTTTATTACTTTTAAAAAAATGTGTTTTTCATGTGGAGTGATTTTTTGTTGTTGTATATATTATATATGATTGTGCACTATGTGTGCATTTTTCCACCTGAATATTTATCATAATTGCATAGTTGACTGAATATGTTTGTTTTGTCTTCTTTAATTAAAACGATTAAAGCATTGCCAATTTTTTTATTTTAGGGGTGGTTACACATTTACAACAGTTATGTACGTCAAATGTTTAGGTAACAGATGCCATGTTCATATTGCCTAATATAGTATGCTTCTGCAAACCCAAGGAGCCACTAGACTACAATTGATGAATGCTGCACAGTACGAACAGTTCTAGACTTAAAGTGCACTATTAAAATGATAAACAAGTAAATACATAATATACTGGAGGGTATGCTATTTATTATCTAATTTAAGCATATTCATGCTCTGTTGTCTGACCATCTTTCATTAGCCCTTCTTTAAATGTGATAAATTAAAAAGTTATTTGCTTTGGCTTATGTGGACTAATATTAACCAGTGTATTCATGGCTTGTCTATTTTTAGAAAGACATGGCAGATGCTGATTTGGACTTCACAACAGGTGATGCTGGTGCCTCCGCTACCTACCCCATGCAATGTTCTGCCCTGCGCAAGAATGGTTTTGTGGTGCTAAAAGGTCGGCCATGCAAGATCGTGGAGATGTCCACATCTAAGACAGGCAAACACGGCCATGCCAAGGTGAGTGATGTATGGTCTGTGGCTGTTAAAGCATAACAGAAACTTAGCGAAATGAAATAGTTATAATGATGGAAATCATTTAGAATTAGAGGTGGCGTATTTTATTACCCAGTAACATTTATGGATTCTATCAAATTAATACCCCAGTTTAACTCAACTTTAGCCGTCAAAATGTTGGTTTCTCATTGCCTGGCTGAATGGGAAGCGTGTGTTCTGATGTGTTTGTTTGCACAATAAAGAATTTTCAAAAGTCTCTCTATACCAGTTTTAATGAAGGAGGTACACAAGAAAAGAGACAACCATTAAGTTTGAGACAATGCAAGGGATGATACAGATGCAGTGAACAGATTTTATGTAGACAGTGTTAAACACACTTCACTTTGGTTTTATTAAAGGTTCACATGGTGGGCATTGACATTTTCTCTGGCAAAAAGTATGAGGATATATGTCCCTCAACCCACAACATGGATGTCCCTAACATCAAAAGAATGGACTACCAGGTATGTAGTGTGGAATATTAGAAACATTTTGTGCTACCAAAATCTATCTATTTTTTTTTCAACAAACCTCTGTGTTGGTTCAGCTTATTGGCATACAGGATGGCTACCTGTCTCTGCTTCAGGACAGTGGAGAAGTCAGGGAAGACCTAAAAATGCCAGAGGGAGACCTGGGCAAAGAGATAGAAAGCAAGTTTGATGCTGGTGAAGAAATCCTGGTAAGTGCCATTATATTAGTCATTCAGCAAATGTCAGAATATCTTTGTATTTGCATCTAATGTAGAACCTTTCCGTGTTCCTTTGTGTTCTGTAGATCACTGTCCTGTCTGCTATGAATGAGGAAGCTGCAGTAGCCATTAAAGCCATGGCTAAATAAAATACCGCAGGTACATGGAGCTCTAACCTGCTAACTAGGACCACAGCAACTGTGCCTCACCAGTGTGCTTGCAGCAAAACTGTAGTATAAATGTTTACTATTACTTTAAACAATAAATCAAACCCTAATGAAATCTGTTAAGCATCAAAACAATGCTCACAGGAACAGGGAAGCATAGGGAAGTCAAACGAACCTAATATGGCTGGATGTCTTGTAAAAACGGTTTCCCTGATAAGCAATTATACTTGTTTCATATTCTATCATAGACTGTGGATGCAATAGTATTATCCTGGAATGGTTAGGGTCAGAACTGAATTTACAGTTTTATTTATTTTTGTCCAACATTAGATGTAAACAGTGAGCAGCATTCAGTATACATCAATCCTGTTAAAGTAGTGACTGAGGTGCACATAGAACTTCATGTTAAATTTTGTATTTTACCCTACCAGCTTAGTATTTTGTCCTATGTATAATCAAACATGTTTCATTGTAAAACATTAAGCAAAATCATTCCTTAAATATGTAACAGTTATAATTCTGTTATTAATTCGGATTTGAATTATAAAAGGATTTGGGGGCAGTTGTTGCCTACTGGTTACTGGGTTGTGTTTGTAATCAGATGGTTGCTGGTTCAGTTCCAGTGCTGGCAGGTAGCAACTGAAGTGCCCTTAAGCAAGGCACCTAATCCCTGAAGTGTGCTGTGTGCTGCCCCCTGCTGTGTGTGTGTGTGTTCACTTCTCACCAGTGATGGGTTAAATACAAAGGTCACATTTTGAGTATGGGTTACCATACCTGACATATGTCACTTTCACTGATACCTTATTTATTTGCTGTTCCTTTGAGTTATGGTGGAATGCCTTTGTTTTGTACTGTGCACATTGTGACTTTTAAGTGCAAGTTGGGCTTCAGAATGAAAGATATTTCAGACCCGAAAGCATTCCATATTCTATCCTGTAATTGTGATATGTTTTTAGTGAAATTAACCCTTGTTGTGAACAGTTAAAAATATTTTCAACTACCTACTCATATCTGAGTAGGTATCTACCTACTCTACTGTACCCCATGTGTACAGACTTTATGCCTCTGTTACTGTGTTCCTTCATCTTTTTCTGCTTCCATATGCGTGTAATCTTTCTATATCTACCACTCACTCCTTCCTGTACTTCTCTTCCTTCTCTCAGGTGTTGACAAGATGAACTGGGCCTGGATAAGAGGGAATTAGACCTCAGCAATGCTATCCTTCTTTTTGTTTTCCCCCATTCTTTATCGCTTCTTATCTTTCTGTACTTTAAAGCCCACCTGTGAGTTTAAAAGTGGGAAACATTTAATTGGAAATTGTTTGAAAAAAGTATTTGGGAAAAGTAGTACATAAAATCAACAAACTTGAATGTTTACAGAGAAATAGATTTGGGTGGGCACCTCATAAAAGTCTTCACTATTATATGGGTGTGTCTGTTTGATTGGCCATGCTTTTTCCTTTTTTTTAAATTAAAAAAAATCAGGACAACTTACCCTAGATTGGTATCCTAATTCAATTGTAAATAGTTATGAGATCTTTAATGTGTTCAGGAATTTTTTGTGCAAAGGGGGAAGGGGAAAAACACTCAAGTGCAAATACTTCTGTAAAGGACAGATAGACAGGCCGTGACATGAGTAACAAATGCAGTTTTGTCTCTTTACTACAGGACCAAGTTCTCTGCATACCTTCCCTGTTATCTTCCGGTGATTTAATGTAAAAACAACCCTTAGACTGGGGTGACAATAATCACACAAACAGGTGTTATGTATGGATGTAGGAAAACTTGGAACTAACCACCAACACTACCYCAAAAAGACGAGGGGACAATCAGGTTGAAAACACAAGTATTTGCTTTCTGGCCAAATTGAGAGGAAATATGAGGTGGTGTCATAAGCCTTAAATCTCTTGCGTCTTGAAATAAAAGAACACAATTTTTGCTTGTAATATCGTGGCTTAAAATGGTTTGCTTTATGCTTGCCGATCATGGTTGAAAGACTAATGAACACACTGACTCCTATCTACATTTAGGGGCTGGATGAAATTTAGAAAAAAAAAAAACTTCATGCCATTTAAAATTGATTGTGTCCTATTCAGATGTGACTGTCAGGCATGTTACTCTTGACTTGACAGTATTGTGAGTAATGTTGTTTTTGCTTGTTCCAAGACTGATTAAGAGAAAAAAAATGTATCCTAGCAAGACAACCCAACTTATTAAAAACAGTGCATAAAAATCACAACTTGGTCTCAGTTTGTGGTGGGTCTTTGGCTCTTTGTGTTTACTGTCATGTAAAAGTGGAAAAGGTTTAATATGTAATATAACTAAAAGAGCATGGTGGCTGGAAAATGCCTTAGAGACAACAAGTAACAATTAGAAAATATTCTTAAAATTCTTAATAGCTTGGATGTAGCAATATAATGCAGGACATACTGATCTACTCTAACACATTAACATAATATTTTAAAGTAAAAAACAGATATAGCCTGTTTTTGTAAAACGTAATTTTACCCTGAATTTTATACAAGCTCATGAGTATCTTGCTGGAGAATTCGTATAACCTGCCATATCAACCGCAGTCACAAAGTTTCTTATCTGACAAAGGAACATCATTCTCTTTCAACCTCATAATCACAAATCCAATATCAGGAAACTGTCTACAACATTTTATGTAGTGTTTCAGTTGCAGTTCAATGCAGGTTAGTAAGCTCACCTTTGCAGTAAGGATCTGCACAGCCATGGATGGGCTTGACAGCAGACTAGCTGCACTCACATGTAAAGCCTTTGAATGCATTGTTCTTACAGCAGCCTAACAACGACAACACACACAAAACACTTACTCAGTCATAACCTTGTGACTGTCTAAAACTTACTTCATGTTTAAAACGCATACAAACATTTTTTTCTGAAAAGTTTATTGTCTTATGGGTTTTATCAAGTACTTGTCAGTAAAGTAAAGACTGCTGATTGGCATGTTCATGCTGTTTCTGAAGTGGAAAACTCATTTTGGAGGTAAATCCTGTTGAGATTGATTAAGCAATGAATGATGGAAGGGATGATCACCTGGGTGGGAGGAGAAATAAAAAAAAACAATGGCCCTAAGGTTGATGGGGCATAAATAGCATGCCCTGGAATAGTTATGCCCCTACAGAGGAAAAAGACAAGAAAACTGCAAGTATTATTACCCCAAGATAGTAATACACCAAGTCAAATATTCTAAAAGTGTCAATTTAACCTGAGTATGGTGATTATCTAAAATGAAATCAGGTTTTAATGCTACCTTTGATTTGGGTGGGGGCCTGCAAAGCTGATGGGAACAGAAGCAGCAGGTCCATGGACCGCTGTGCTTCCTGAGAACTGTCTGACTGTGCTCTGAGAGGCCAGGGGGGAAACCTGGCTGGGTGGGAAAGTGATGGTCTTACACAAGATCTTTGGATACATTCATGTTTTATATAAGCTGTAAAATGATCTCTAACCAAAAGACATCTTATGCAAAAAAAATTTTTTTTTTTTAAAGGGCAATTATTGACATTCACAAATTTACCACACCAGATGTCAACACGGAATTTACAATGACAACCCATCAAGCACAGTGTTGTATGTATTCAAATTAAAAAGTATTTATCAGAGCATAATTTCTACTTACGGGGCATCAAGGGTGTCTTGAACAACTGTCTACTACGCTTTCCTAAAAGAGCACCAGCCCAATTGTGACTCACTGGACCGCCTAAGTAATACTCAATATACAATATACAATTCATTATTAAAAAAATTAACCTTATTTATGACCAAAAATGCACATAGTTTTGCACCTTTTTAAAAAATCACCTTGTATGCCGAGAAGTAAATAAACAGTCAAAGTAATTTCACTTAACTTTGCTACTTTCATTGATGTTTTTTCCAGGAAGGACCTTTTAGGATGCAAAACAAACTGATGTTTCTCTTGCAATATTTTTTTAATTTTTCCCATATTTTTAACCTACAAATACTTAAAACCTTAAAAAATACATTGAACAAATGCATGGGCCCAGGAGAGGTACTGTCTAACAACACATTTAGACCCTTTCCTAGTTCTATACGTTTTACATCTGAAACTTTCTGAATGACTTTCTTACACACAATGCGTATATGACTCTCAAATGCCTGATGTTTAATAATGCAAGTTTGTAGCTGTTTTTCTATGCTCACCTGTTCCTTTTCTTTGACATTCGTTCCTACATTTCTTTAGCTCGCTTTCTTTCCTCTTCTTTAAATTTATGTTCCATCGGTGTAAGATTTTTCTGCGTTCGTTATTGATACCGCAGTCAAATCTTTACCTCCTTTATTTCATGTTTTACCCTAAAGAGTAAACACACAAACGTACCTTGACGTTTTCTCTCTCTCTCTCTTATATAAGAGAGAAAAGCTGGCAATGTAGCCGCGAGCGGAGAAGCCAGCGAAGGACACACATGACACTTTAATACCACTAAGTTTGATCTATTTTATGCAAACACGCCTCGACGAAAACTACTGAATAAATACGCTTACTTTAGCTTTGCTAAATGTTCTTCATAGTGTTTCCTTTTGTTCGTCAGAAGTCTCTTTCCATTCGAAAATACACACTATAAACAATATTTACGAGAACTACAATTCGTGCGGAACAGGCTTATCATTCACTTCCGGAGCACAAGGTGCAGTATCGGTCGAGCAGTTTTGTGCAAAGTCGCTTAATGTTAAGTCTGCAATCGTGGCTAAAAAACACGTAACGCAGAAAGGACACGAAAATGAGACATGAGGCCGTTATTTTTGAATGGGTCAATGGAGAAACTTAAAATACACTTACATTGCACCGTTTCTTGCCACTATATAAGATTAGAATTTAATTTGCTCATTAAAAGACAGGGTATACATATTAAATGGGTATACATAGCAGTGATGTTAGTTTATTAAAAGTGAGTGTAACTTAATTGTTGAAATCTGGAAGCCAACAAAATACATTTATAATTATTTTTCACTTTTATTCAAAAACACATATCATTAGGCATACACAGCAGTCATATTACAATTCAAGTCTTATTTTAACTGGTAAAACCTGAAAGCAAAATATTGACATTTCTTATTAACTTTAGCCAATATACAATATCACATATTACACATTAATATATAGTAATATTGCACGTTTGCTGGTGGTGATGCCATAAATGAGTCCTACTAAACAAGTCATTCCCTACTCTCCATTCTCTTATAAAATAGCATCGTAATCATAGGTAAACGTACATACAATAGTGTAAAACATGAAGATTAGCAGACAGGCTGTCGGTTCATTATACATTACCTCATAAATATGTACTTTATGCAGCGTAGTGAAGTTTCTCTATTAACATCGTTAAAAAAATAACGGTCTCTTGTCTCCTGTGTTAACACTGTTTTGGCCATGATTCAGGCTTGCCTTTAAGAGGTTTTGGTGAAACAGCCTTTAAAATGAACAATGCTTTAACTGTTTTTACCCTTGTAACCAAGTCAAACAGTAAATATTACACCCTGTATTGCGATGTTACTGCTTTATGTTGAATATCTAATAACAGACATAAACTGGCTCAAGTATACAATTTTTTAAAACGAAGACATTTAATGATTATTCAAAGACGATCCTCAAAACACTTAAGCCTTAAATTACAATGTGGATGCAGAATTGGGTAATGGTTTTGTGCAGAAGAATACAGATAACGTCACGCGGTTTTTAAATAGTGAAATGTTTTTTGTGCTACTTTGATAACTGAAAAATGTGTCCACTTTTTTAACTAAGTGATAGTTAGTTCTAACTTAAGATGAATGTTTGTACTTATACATTTAACTTGCTACTTACAGTCATGTTAAAATTAATCCACAAGACAAACAGTAGAATAGCATTTTGAGCTTTATCAAAATAAAATCCTGAAGCCTCACACCATCCAAATGCCACATTGCAAATTAAAAGGAGACAGACCAAGCTAAATATATCATGAAGATTGAGAAAGCTTCTTTGAAGCCACGTTTGGTTTAAAAAAACAAAAAAAAACAAATGCAGTATTGCAGACAATAACGTCTTAAAAACTGTAATTATCTACAGGGCAAACAAAACATCTGAACAAACAAAGATCAGTTTACACAGTCTTCTGCTGTCCTTTCTTGCCAATAAGTGATTTGTGTATGTGGGGTATGACACCTAAAAGATAGACAAGGTTAATTAACACGTGGATCAGGCAAAAACAGATTTAAAAATGCAGAAATGAGTTGAGGAAGAACTTACCACCACCAGCAATGGTCGCTTTAATGAGGGAGTCCAGCTCTTCATCGCCTCTAATGGCAAGTTGTAAGTGGCGCGGGGTGATTCTCTTTACTTTCAGATCCTTAGATGCGTTTCCCGCCAGCTCAAGTACCTTGTAACGTAAATTAACGTGAAAAGTCAGACACACGTTACAGGTGGAGTCATCAGAAGATTCTAAAACAATTAACGTGGCTTAATGTTTTAAAACGAAAACCAGGAAAGAAATTTTAGTTTTCTCTTGCCATTAATACCATCTGTGGCCAACACAACGGCACCGTAGTACACAATATCACATAATAAATAGTAGCATTGCACGTATGCTTAAAGAGTCATACCCGTCACGACATTCTCTACTCTGGTTAAAATGCCTTTTTTATAACAGAAGGCATAGTATAACCTACCGATCCATGTAGAAAGACATTTTTACGTTTAGCATTTTTTCCCCCACATAAAACCGTTATATAGAAAACGCTTAATGCATTTAGACAATGATACAAAAAGGCCACATTTAGTAAACGCTTTAAATAAAACACAATTTACACGCGCGCAGAAACTAAGCGGTTTTCTGTTTGAAGAATTGTCTTTCCACTTGGATTGGCCGTTGTCTTAAGCCACGCTATGCGTTTTGCCCATTAAGCGCTTTGGAATCTCCAGAGTCATCTTTCAAACGAACGTCGTCTTTCATTAAAGATAACTCACCTCAGCCGTCAAATACTCCAGAATTGCAGCGCTGTACACGGCAGCAGTGGCACCAACGCGCCCGTGGCTAGTTGTCCTGGATTTCAGATGTCTGTGAATACGGCCCACTGGAAACTTAAACAACAACACAATGCGATTCAACAGATTTTAGAAGAGATAGGGTTGATTAAGTTATAAAATTAGGAGTACGGCATTCTCTTAAAATAGGTTAAACTCCTGACGTTAATAAAACAAATTAGTCAACTCTGAAGATAAAAAAGCAAACATCTGAATCAAGAGTCTTTGTTCATTACGACGGCACTGACCTGCAACCCAGCTCTCTGTGAACGCGAAACAGCCTTCGCTTTCGCCTTCCCGGAGTCTTTTCCTGCTTTACCTCCAGCCTAAACTCAAGAGGATCGCGTTTATTATTTTTTTTTTGTTAGAAGACGTTTGAACACTATATAACACTTTTAAGCATAAACACATTTCAGTAAGTTTCAGTCCAAGTAAAAGATTCGTATACGTCCATGTTATCGAAGACAGCTAGCACTGGAGCTATTGCTAGCTCCAGACGGACAAAAATAGGCAACACAGACAATTAAACATTTCAAATATAAATCTAAGCTGTTAAAATACTACCATGCAATGAAAAGCAAACACAACACAAAGTAAACGATTTACCATTTTGCAATTATTATATGAGGGATACTCTAGCAAAAACGCGCAAAACGGGACTAAATTCAAACCGAGTTACGCGCCTTAAGGGTACTAAATATAAAGTGTCTGTACATCCGGGACATTAAGGGTGGACGCTGACCGATCAGCTCCTGTACATTGTTGTTTGCCATTTGTACTGCCCAATTACATTGCAGATTATATAAACCCTCCCCAAAATTGGAAATGCGTGGCATTTTAAAAGCAAAGCGTGCGAGATTTTTGTATTGACGTATCCGAAAACCACTTGTGCTGTTATATTTTGTATGTGTGTACTCACATTATCGCAAATGTTGTCAGATATTTGTAAATCCAGAGAAATTCGTAATTTTACATTCACTGTCCCAGATCACTTGTCTGTCAATAACTTAAAATCCGCTTTATGCCTTATACTGTCGTAGAAACCATGGCAACACACGTGGATAGATGCGGAAGTATTGGTTGTACCTTACGCCACCCTGTGTTGTTCTTTCACTTACTATGGACCACGATTATTTATTACTTTTAACGGCAGGTTCTGTGTATGTGCAATTCTAATGTAACTATACCGTTAATATTGCACTTGGTTTGTAATTCGGTAATTAACGCTGTTCATCAAGTCCTGTGAACAAGACTATGGCACCGATATAAATTTGGTTCGACGTTGGATTTTAGACAGATATTTAGCCGCAAAAACGTCAATAGATCCTTAGTGGATGAGTATAACTGTATACAAATAAACTCGACACAGATGGCAATTTAATTGTTTTAATCTGTCTCAATGCGTTGCAGTACGTCTAATATGTTGCAGTGGCACCCTGGCCATTACGCCGGTTAGGAACCGTCTGCAAAGTATGTGGAACTTTGAACAACGGTCAACGCTTGCGCATTGGATTCCTTCAGTTTTTTAAGCACACGTTCTGCAACAAGATCTTTAAAACATATAAACACATAAAGTTTAGTGGTAGAGTAAATAATAAAAAAAAAGTACCAGTGTAGTGTACCACAAACACAAGAACTGACAAGGAGCAGGCTCACAGCAGGTTTGGAGAGTATCAGCTACAAAAGCAGTGATATATATCTTGCATTAGAAGCATATATTAATTTACAGTTTTTTTAATCGCTAACATCCCTTTTGTCCAATCTTTAGTGACATTTTCAAAACTCTAAACTAGGGTTGCAGGGTTTACCGGTACTACGGTAGTATCGCGATACTAAGGGTCCAAAATACTAGCGGTGCCACGGTATTTTTTAAACGGTAGTATCATCATTGCGGTTCTACGGTAAGTAATGTTGTATGTGGCCTGTGGTGCAGTTGCTAAAATGTTCGAAACGCTTGTGCCTGCAAATAAACAGTGGTGGAAAGAGTACTAAAAATCTATACTCAATTACAAGTACTGTTACATTGCTAAAATCATACTCAATTACAAGTAAAAGTACTGGTGTTAAAAAGTACTTAAGTAAAAGTACAAATTACTCTTTATAAAAACTACTCAAAGTACTAATGACTTTTTAGCTTGTGGTATTTATTGAATTATCCATAATTGGTTTGGTGTTGTTTATATACGAATCACAGAACAACACCCCTAAACATATATATATATAAAAAAATAAAACAACGTATTTTTGAATTATACAAATTATATGTTAATCAGCCTATATATATTTTGAACAGAACCATCTGAAACCACAGAACAACACTGCCTAGTGCCTATACATATTAATAAATAAATATCACACAAATAGAGTTATAAGTCTTCCTACCATAATGTGTTTTTTTAGATTAGAGGCTGAAGTCTTGTAAACTAAAATCACAGCAGATGACACATTGTTTACACTGCATCAGCACACTGTCCCCTTTCCTCCCTCTATAGGTGAACAGCTCCTCCAGGTGTGGCCATGGGCACACATCCTCTGCTATTTCTTCATCATTTCTGCATTCTTCAGATTCATTATTGCTGTCTTAAATCTCCATGTGTCAATAAATAACTTCTTTTTTTTCCTCTTTATTTTTGTTCAAAAGACAAATGCTATTATTTGTACAGAGACTGGGTTTTCTTAAACCCTCCCCAACCAACCCAGAACATACTGCCTAATATTAATAGTGATATTGATTAAAATACAACAGAGATGGATGTGCAATAGTTAAAAAAAAATAGAAAAATAAATAAATAATTACAAAAAATTTAAATAAAATAAATATATAAATACATACATGAATAGATAAATTAAACTGGATACCATAATCAGGAATATTACAATGTCAAGGAAGTACCTTTATAGCAGTAAAATATGATAATAAGGGTTGCCAGACATAAGAGAATTTATGGGAACCTCCAATTGAATAGTTAATCTTTTCTAGATGTAGGTATAACATCAGATCCCGAAGTTATTGTGATGCTTTAGGTGGATTTGTAGATTTCCAATGTAATAAAATTTGTCTGCGAGCCAATAAGGATGCAAAGGCAATGATATTTAGTTGTCTTTGAGTCAAATTTGATTCATCACCTGGAACACCGAATATTGCAAATTCTGCACATGGCTTCAGCTGTGCTTCACACACTTTGGAAAGTGTATCAAATATGGTTGACCAGTAAGTAGTAAGTGTGGGGCATGCCCAAAACATGTGAGTCAAGTCTGCTTCACCTGTATGACACCTAATACAGGTCTTGTCAAAAGTAGGATTAAAGGAGGCAATCTGTGTTCTGTATAAGTGCATATGGTGCAATACTTTAAACTGTATTAAACTCAATTAGTAGTACTACCGTTCACTTTATAGAGGGCATTCCTCCAAAATTCCTCTGAAAATTGCATACTGAGCTTGCTCTCCCACCTGCTTCTAATCTCGTCTGTTCTTGCACTTTTTAAAGACATTAGAATTGTATTGTCACGGGTGAAGGATCACACAACAAGGCAGGCTGAGTTCAAAAGCCCCGGAGGGTGGTTTTATTACAATAGTAATTGTTATCTGAAGTGCAGGAATAGTGTGGGACTGGCGTGACTCGTGCTCTCGGCGTTCCTCGTGTCAGTGCAAGGTGAGTGTCCAGGCGTGCTCCGAAGTGGGCTGTCGGTCACTCACTGCTTTCTGTACGGGGGAAACAAACAGAGAGAACTGGTTAGTTGCCGTCACCATCAAAACGTAACGTAGATGAGATCGCTCTCCTTCAGCGAGGGCGCTGGGGGCGTTTAAAGCCGCCTGCTGATGACTGGCAGCCGTGACTGATCAGCCGGTGATGAGGATGAGCAGCTGTGGCGCGTTGGTTGCCAGGTCCTGCCAGTCACAGTATATATTCTTGAAACAAGACCTTGTAGATGGGAGGGTACTTCTAACAGAGAGTCCACAGGAGACTTAGAAGGGATGTTTGGAAATGATGAGCTTTGGGCATTAACAAAATGACATATCTGAAAATAACGGAAAAGGTCAACTGAATTAAGAGTGAATTTGGAACACAAATCATTAAAACTTGCAAAAATACCATCAATATAAAGATCACTGAACCGAGAAATGCCCTTATCTTGCCACTGTTTAAATGCAGAGTCTAGTTTTGCTGGGAGGAATGCATGATTATTGCCTATAGGACTCTGAAACAAGAGTGCTTGTCTTAACTTCAAATGCTGACGTAGTTGAGTCCACAGTGAAATGAACAACTGGATTTGATGTATATTTAACTATTTTAATGGGTAAGCTAGATGTTACAAGAGCTTGTAAAGAGGTTGCTGTGCAGGATTTAGATTCTGTTTTAAACCAATCAGTGAGCGCATCCAGTAAATTATCTTTTGGACATTAGCCGCCCAATAATAGTATAAAAAGTTAGGAAGAGCTAAACCTCCGTCACTTCTATTTTTCTGGAGAAACTCTTTACTAATTCTTGGGATGTTCCCATCCCAGATAAAATTGGAGATAAGTTTATCCAATGTATTGAAAAAGGCTTTGGATAGAAAGATAGGGAGGCACTGAAATAAATATAAGAATCTTGGAAGAACTGTCATTTTAACATTTAGGCCTCCATTTTTGAAAATCAGATTTGAGTTTAGTCAATAAAGAGGTGAAGTTATTTTCATATAGTCCTTTAAAGTCCTGAGTGATATTGATGCCGAAATATTTAAACTTAGATCTTGCCATGCAGAAGGGAAGCATGGAGTCAGGCATATGTCTGGCGAGTGAGTTAACAGGCATACATTCACTTTTGGAAATATTCAGCTTATAGCCAGAAAAGGTCCCAAAATTGTGCAAAACTTCGATATTGTCATTGATGCATGATAAAGGATCTGAAATGTAAAGAAGCAGGTCATCAGCATATGATGAGGGCTTATGTTCAACACCCCACCTAACTATGCCATGGTAAGAGGATATAGATTTTAATGCTAGAGAAAATGGCTCAATTGCAATTGTAAACAAAAGAGGACTTAAAGGGCACCCTTGCCAAGTGCCCCTTGACAAAGGAAAAATTTTGATCTCCATTTATTAGTAACCACTGAAGCAAAAATTTATAAAGCAGACAAACCCACTTTATAAATTCGGGGACTTTGGCAAAGTTCCTTGAGATAAAGAATGTTCAAACATACTAAGAAGGAGTCGGGATAATTTAACTGAAAACGTCTTATAGAATTCAATCGGGAAGCCATCGGGCCCCGGGGTCTTGCCGCTCTGCAGCGCTGATATGGCCTCAAATATTTCTTGCAACTGAAGGGGATGATCTAAGTCTTTTTTATGCTCCAAAGAAATTGTGGGGACATTTATTTTATCAAAGAACTCTCGATCCTTAAACGTTTCTGATGTATAAAGGTTAGAATAAAAGTTCATAAAAATATTATTAATTGAAAGGGGATCAATTGTTAAGTCCCCTGCATCACTTTCAATTTTGGAAATATGTTGTGCTGATGACCTGGATTTAAGCTGATGGGCTAAGTATCGGCTAGCCTTATCACCATGTTCATAAAAAAACCATGTGACCGAAGAATCAGCTGTTTTGCATGATTTGATTAAATTAAATTATATTGGGTCTGAAGATCAATCCTTTCCTTATAGAGCTCTGGTGTAGGGGAGGTAGAGTATTGACTATCGATTTTGGATATTGCATCAATTAAATGCTGCCTTTTCCTTTCCCTCTCTCTATTAATAAAAGCAGTATATGATATAATGTCTCCCCTAAGCACCACTTTTAGAGTCTCCCAAAGGAGAGAAGTGGAAACATGCTCCGTTGAATTAAATTCTAAAAAATTGTCAATTGAGGAAGACACATGTTTGCAAAATGATTAATCAGACAACAGCGATTAATTTAATTGCCATGTATAACTTGTAAAATTAGATGGAAAGGAGAGATCTAGTAATAAGGGAGCATGATCAGACTCTACGATAGCAGAATATTCTACTCCCTTTACTGAGGGAAGGAGACTTTTGTCTATAAAAAAATAATAAATTCTAAAATAACAATGATGTACATGGAAAAAATAAGAAAAGGCCTTACTGTGAGGGTTAAAAAAATCGCCAGGGGTCTATGCAACCTGTCTGGCTCAAAAATGCTGAGATATCGCATGCCATTTTGGAAGGGACTTGTGGTTTTGGATTTGAGCGATCCAAATTTGGGTTCATTACACAGTTAAGATAATACACAGATAATATGAATTAAAGCTAGGTAAAGATGCAATCAGTTTATTTATAAAATTCCTATCATCCCAATTGGGTCCATAAATGTTCACCAGCAAGACCTGGGTTTGAAACAGCCTACCTGACACCATAATATAACGACCCTGAGGATCAGCAATAACATTAGAAGCAGAAAACTGTTTTTTTATGTATTAATATTGCCGTTCCTCTTGCCTTTGCATTAAGTTTAGAGTGGTAAATGTGCCCAACCCATGGTTTCTTCAACCTAAGATGATCTGAATTGAGTAAATGTGTTGGAAGATTATATCGGAATTTAGACATTTAAGATGAGAGAAAATTCTGGACCTCTTTATAGGACCATTAAGACCTTTAACATTCCATGATGTAAACCTAATGAAAGACTTTCCTGTCATTCCTCTGCTTGATACATCAGACATAGTACAGCATAGAAGGATGAACACTGCACCTGTGGCATAGATAAACCTGGTATCCAGCTAAGTTT
>JAZGTJ010003347.1:0-36006 GCA_036877575.1 Botia almorhae | reverse complement strand
GTTTTATTATTGTATTTACATTTATTCATTTGGCAGGCGCTTTTATCGACTTTAAGGCAACTTTAACAAGCGCATTCAAGGTATACATTTTGCCAGCCTTTGTCTTTCCTAGAATCAAACACCATGGCTTACCAGTTTTTTTATGTTTGCAGCACGTTGCATTTAAAGTCGCAACCTTTTAGTTGGGAGGCACGCTGCTTGTCTTGGACTTTAATTCCCTGCTCTGCTGTTGTGGCCAATGTCTTTGCAAATGACTCATCTGTTAGCAAATCTCAGCGTGTTCTCCCCTTGATCGGCTAAAAAAGAAACAAAGTACATTTCCAAACATAGCATTTATTCTGACTCTGATTGAGCTGCTCTGGTTTTGCACTCCTTTATAGGTAATGGCAAAAAGCACACAGTTACGTACATTTCTAATGATAGAGCTGAAGTGAGCGGTTTGGGCTCTCCTGGGATTTACTCCCCTGGAAGGAAAGTTTTTGTGATATTGGTTGTTTTTGGCATTTTTATGCATTTTCATTAGCAGCATCATGATTTTATGATGTCTCCTGGGTCCTGTTGTTGCTAGTGGTCTTCAGACAATCACATTTTCGATTTCCCTTTTAACCTTCCCTTTTTGCAAGGATGGGAAACAGACTGGGGTCTTATTGCTCTCCTTGGTTTGTATTGCATTGTATCTGTACTTGCATTACTGATAAGACCTTGATTTATGACTGGAGCTCTTAGTCCTTGTGGCAGAATGATAACTGTGTAAACACATAAGCCGTCCGAAAATAAACATGACACTTTGTTGGTTCATTATAAACGTTTTGAAAACAATATCCAGTGTAATTAGAATTAATACAATTAATGCAGTGCAAAGTTATTACAAAAACAGTCCAAAGTTATAACAATTCATATGTTAATTCATGTGTATGATATTTGTAAATCAAATAATTTAATTTTAGACATATAAAGTGGAAGAAGCCGCTGTGCACCATAGCAGAAGCAATATACAGCCTGTCCATCAACAGAATTTGCGTCACATTGTGTGTTTCTGGTGTAAATAGATTTTGGTTTTGCGTCAGTCAGAGTTGTTGTTGTTTGTTTGTTGTCGTTGTCTTGCACAACGATTCCTGGTTTAAGATCAGCAAGTTTGGGGGGTCCGGAGCGGAGCAAATTGAAACTTTTAACTTTTAAATCTTAAAACTTTTTTATTCTAATTCGTGTGCATTAGAAACATGCTAAAAAATGTTTTCAGATTTTTATCAACACTGTCGTAAAGGGGCCTGTCTGACCAGTGGTCCTCTTTGAACTGGTTTTACTAAGAAAGAAAAATATCCGCTGTGATACAGGTCTAGGCGTCCCAGACAGCAGATTTAGAACCTTCCCCCAGGCCACTGGAGATTATAGCTTCTCTGAGGGTGATGTCATCTCAACCGTGACTTCGCTATTATCTCGTTCCCCCTCCCCATTGTTCCACATTCCCCTCCAGTCAGCTTTTTCTTCCTCCCATGATCGTTTCATTATCTCACCTGCAGTTCTCGATCCTCATTTTCCTCATTCTCTCATGCACTCCATCACAAACTCATTCTTTCCTTTCCAATTATCTTTACCCCGTTTCATCCATTCTGCCTTTCTCCATCTTGTCCTCTCTTTATTTCTCCCTGTGTGGAAGCTATTAAGTGTGAGGTCCCAGATGTGTCCCATTAACCCCTGCACCCCACAGCAGGAATCCAGAAGGGCCCTCCTAAATCCCCCGCAATGCCCAGACCCCCACTAACACAAACACACCCTCACCAGCTAATAATTCTTTCTCAGCAACATCTAACCTTCATAACATACTGTATCACTTGCACACCCACACATTTACAATGTTGTATATGATGCTAAATGCCGGGCTCGTCCTATGTAGAGCCTTAATACTAACACTATACTAAAACAACTAAAACAAATGTTACAAAACACAACACAACATCTTGTTCTGTGTTTTTGTGTGATGTCTATGTTTGGTATGCATCACATTGTGGTGTTCTGTAAGAATGGATTTCACAGACCTTGTCTTGGTTTCAAAACTAGTGAGACACTTCCGACTATGGGTGGGGGATGATATTTTGAAATATTGCAATATGTTACCTTACTATACAGTAACAATACTTTCAAGTCAAAAAGTGATATTTTAAAATGCATTTTTGTGGGAAAATGAGCCTGACCATCATTCAGAACAAGACTATAAGAAGGCCAAATGTATTGTAGCCATAGGCAGTATTTAAACCTGTTTGTTTTTTTTTAAGTTGGCCGCAAGATGCTTTCTGTCCCTGACGTAAGGTGAACGTGGAGCTTTCTAAATAAGTCACATATTTTCTAATACATTTTATTTAATGTAAGGAATAGGATGCTACTTTGGAAGGCAGCTGCCTGTAGGCAGACAATAACAAGCCAGCACACTGTGATAGGAGAAAATACTATGTATGTCTTAAGTAAACTCTGAAGCTAATCTCTCTCCTTCTCTATCGCTCTCTATCTCTCTCTAGGACTGTTCAGGGTAATATGAGAGTCAGAGCAATGTGGGCAGGGTGTTAGAGTCCTGAGTGTTTTCTTTCAGCTGGATCACTGCACTCTTTCGCAAGCTTTCATTTGAACCTGGCTGACAAAAACCTGTTATAGGAAGGATTAGAGTTTAGGCGTGTTAGTGGTTGTGCCAGTGGTTATATCCAACTGCAGTGATATATCCTGTTTTCTTTTGTATTTTATTCTATTCATTTCATTGATTATATAAAAGCTTTTCTCAAATTCAAGAACAGGCAACTTAATAGCAAAAAGCACTGACTCTTTTTTTTGTCTTTTTTCCAACAGTGCAATGAGACCAACAAGCTCATTGTCCACTAGGAAGTAAACAGGAACGCCCACCGTCACCATCAGCCATCAGAGCGGTGGACTTTTCCAACTGTGGCTCATATCTAAGCTAAAGAAAGTGTAACTGCCTTTCTGGAGTGAGACATGATGGATGCTCTGGACTCTTTGCAAGGTTCCTCATCTCTGGACTCCAAAGCTGAACGGATTGCCCGCTACAAAGCCGAGAGGAGACGGGAGCTGGCCGAGCGGTATGCCACTTTGGAGGAAAGTTCCTCCAAGTATGCAAAAAAGGAAAGGCACCAGGAAGCAACAGACCCCTCAGATGCAGGACACAGCTCTGAGCAGAAGACAGGTGTTTCCTCTGGACTTTGTCGGTCCAGTAAAGATGATGTTGTCCTGAGTGAGCAAGGAAAAGGGAAGTCATCTGATGCAAAGCCTACAACGGATGCCACACCATCCTCCAAGATCTCCACTGATCACAGTGAAGAGACCAGCCGAATCACAAGATCACGGCAACAACACAGGTGAGTGTCAGTTTAAGGGAGATATTCTAAAATGTTAAAATCTGACCTTTAAGATAAGTAACACAGGTTAGTGTTTTCTGGAACATTCCAGAAAACTGGAATGTTTAAGAACTTCAGGGTCATGGAAATGCAGTCATTTAGAGGACTACACCAGGACACATCCTGCTGTTTTGACATTTGAGCTTTTTGTTTTGGTTTGAGCTTACAGTCAACATGGAGTGCTTTTCATTTATAGTGAAATTACACACCTGGATATTAAAGGAGAATGTGTGGGGGATCCAGAGGAGAGAAAGATGGATAGGCCACATAAATTCATGGGAACGTTCTTGTATGGAGAACAGATCAAATGTTTTTCTTCCTAGTTTGGCCTTGCTTTAATATACTGAAAGGGGTAGTTCACCCGAAAATGAAAATGTCATCATTTACTCACCCTCATACTAAACCTGTCTTGAATTTATTCTGTAACAGTAAAAAAGTTTAGTAGATATACTAAGTTGTTCGCTTCCATACAAGGAAACTGGATAGGGACCAGTGGTTGTCATTCAGCTGGCTCCACATAATACCTTTGTGATGAAAACAGAATAAAATGTAACCCTTTATTTTATTGAGAATCTTCCCTAAAATTGTGTTTGCTAGCTTCGGTTACCATTTGGACCATGTGGACATTGAAGTCATGCAGGTTTCAAATGACATTAGGGAAAGTTTTTCATTTTTAGGGTTAACTATTCTGTGAATCATGTTGTGCTTTCTGCAGGCCTGATCCAGTCCCTGAGGGGTTTTCTTTCGCTCAGAAGGAAATGTGGATTTTAAAAGAAATGACTAGGGTTTTTTCTCCTTCCATGAGTCAAGACTTGTTCTGAAAGCACAATACAAGCAATCCTTTGTTTCCCTTATCAGATTAATTTGATTGAGGTTTTGTTAAAATTCAAAGATGTAGTTGCAGGACAATCAAAGGTTAGAGATCTACGGCAGGTTTCCGTTGACTGAGTCACTCGTTACCTTTGTGAAGATTAAGATTTGAACATGTAATTGCAAGTGTCACGTTGACGTCGTTCGTTTTCTGATTCGGCTATTACATGTCAAACTAGCTGGTCCTGCCCTGACACGTCACAGATCAGTATTTAATCGTCTGCGCCGTATGTTTCGAAGTGAAAGTAAGCCTGGACGGAATGTCAAAAAACACGTCTACGTGAAATATTTGATTTACGAGGTGATGCTACGTAGTTTTTAGCTCAGGTATGTTCGTGGGCAGCAGAATTCTGTGCAGCAGACGCAGCGCCGATGTGGTTGATCGAAAACGTGATATTTCTCCATGTGTCGGCCGACACTGAGCTTAATACGACCTCTGAGGACTTTTTAATCGCTGCACAGTGACAGCTTGTAATTAACAACATTACAGCCTTTATTTACCGCTTATATAATCAGAAAAAAGAGAAATACAAAAGAGGAGATTTGTTAAAGACCGAGAGGTAATCTTTGGCTCTGCCAAAGAGATGTTTTCTTCTTTTTAGCTCCCTACAGCGATTGCAGTAAACACCCGTAATTTGCGATTCCATGGAAACCTTCCAACCGGTGCACAGCAGCGCTACGTAAGTGAACAGAAGACGTGGTGTAAACAGTGTTATTCGTAGGGGAATTTTTATTTATTCATCTGTTCTTTGTTTATACAACAAACTCAACTATGTTGTGGTTCAGTCACAACCCCCTGAGGAAAAGTAAGGTTAGCAATACAAAAGCGTTGCATTGTCTTAAAGGAGTAGTTCACTCGAAAATTAAATATGACTTTTCCTTACACAAATTGACTGCGGAAGAGTGTAACATAAGTAACAAGTCAAATTGACCATTTAATTTAATTTAAAGGTGCTTTTACATTTTTTAAACCTAAAATCATCACTCCCTATTTATTGTAACTGCATGGGAAGGGCAACCAGTACAGTTCCCATTTGTGTTCTGCAGAAGAGAAAGATCACACACAGAACTTTCACCTCGGCTGAGGTATTCTTTTTATATTTGGTATTATTACAGAGCCATAATCATCCTGTACCATTTTAGGGACAAAATGAGATGTTTTGATTATCAATAAGGATGAAAAATGATAGAATCACTTCAAAGAGGTATCCAATAGAGACTGGTGTATATTCGAGAAGATAGAAGCAGCATGATGGAAAATTCTGTGTACCTGTAAAACTCTGTCCTCTTCAAACACATCCAGCATGTCTAATAGGGCTCAGCTGCAGGCGGCTCACACTATTAAAGCTATTCTTCATGAATGAATGACTTAGGGCATGCTGCATTACAATCCCTCTCATATATGCATTGAGTGGTTTCATTTTCTTTGCGCTCTCCTGGGTTTCCTCTTCACTTTCTTCCATTCCCACTGTTATTGCTTGACCTTCACACATTTTGTCTTTCATCTTTTTTCTTTCTTTCTCTGTTGAATGAGTGTGTCTGTGTCTCTTCTGTCAGGTCTGGTACACAGTCAGGTTCAGGGTCATGGTTTTATTTCTACACTGTAGAAACACAAAATTGTGTGATCAATAAATCATGACAACATATGTTTTTACATTACTATAACTCCTCAAGATAAGTTGAATTTTGATTAAGCAATTTCAGCTTTGTTTTAGAAGTTACAATACGTTTACACCACCCAAAATGCAAAATTGAAAGATAAAATGATTCGTACAACCAATTTGACTAAACTTAAAAATTTAAGGCAGCAAAAATGTTTTACAATGTATGGGGTGATAGTCAGGAAATAGTTTTTTTATAACTCCGGTATTTGTCTTTGCACTTATCCAAACAACATTGAGTATGGAGGCACAGAATGAAGTCGTAAAGTTTGGATGGGACATATCAAAGGGTTTGACCCCACTTTAATTACTATTATTTTTCATTTTATATAGCCAGTAGGTTTTAGTCCATGTCACAGTTAAGAACCATGATGCGCTTCTTGCTATTGGTAGTCTGTGGTGTTGGGGCAGGGGCTTGCTAAGTTTAGAGATCATTTATTGGGCAAAAATTTGGGCAAAAATTTATTCATCTATTAGTGTGAATTGGTCCTGGAAGGTAAAGACTGTAAAATTTAAATGCATTTGGTTTACTTTTATAAGTAATATAGCTATATATCTAGCGTTTGGATGACTTTAAAGCTACAGCAACGGACTCGGACCATAATAAGCCACAAAAGAATAACATACACAACAACAAAAGAAAATTAGACTGGTGTAAAAAGCTTTTAAACGTAAAATGGTCACTTTATCTTATTGCATAACAAGCGTTTCCCCTAGTGGGGCATCTCTGACACATTTATGCACATTTTTTTTCCTCTAGCAATAATCTATGTTCTATGAATACAAAAGCCATTTTGTCTGTTTCTCAGAAATGCTTTTTTGTACCAGTCAGACTTATTGTAACACAACCCTCAGTTTAGTCTCTGGGAAAAGGAAACTGGCTCTTGTTGGACTGCTGATTTCTTGTGTCTCTGTGTTTGCTTCAGGGTGTAGATAAGCTTCTAGCAATATATACTGACTGATAAAGAACCCTTAACATAGTTTTTCCTGTTTTTTGTTGTTTTCATAACGATCTATTTTGCACGTCTTTGTGCTCTTTTCTTTTCTAAGCCTCTCATGGCCCTTTTGAATACAGTACATTTTTGTGTTTCATAACAAATCCCATGTTTTTTTTTGTCACTGTTAACTTGTCAGTTGTACCCAGCAATTAAGATCATACAACAGTGCCACAATTTTTTACATAATGTAATTTTTTACATTGTTTTTTACATTATAATTTTTCAAAATTAACTAAATTACATCAGGGTTTTAGGCTGTAAACTGTCCCAAAATTTGGTTTTAGAATTGCACATCTTATTTTGTTTGACCTCTTAAACAGTATCTGAAGGATTTTTTTTCTTTTTTTATTGCGGTAGTTTCAGACCCTGTTTTGTACCTTCTCTCTGAAAGGTGCCAAACACTGGCACTGTTTTTCTCTACTATTATTCTCCATAGTTAAATTTGGCAGTGTTATGCACATAAAACATTATAATTTAGCATCAGACTGCCATTCTCCATTATGTTGTATATTTTGTAGCCTAACACAGTCCCTGGAGGCGGATCTAACAATCAGCTCACAGGAGGCCTGGAGCCTGCTTGACAGTTAAGGAATCTAGCATGACTCCAGGTTCTAGATCGGCTTCCTCTAAATCTGTTTACAGCACATAATGTTTTACTGATGATCCTAATGTATGTGGACTGTATACTTTCTCATGCATTCATGTACCCATCCCATTTGACTTATAGAGGACAATGAGTGTGCCATGAGGGGGCGGATGTGAAGGTTTTCAGGTGAAGCAGTGTCGTGTTTTGTGTGGTTGCCACATATTAATCCATGAGCTCATTAGTCTTTGCCTCTCTTTCACACAGTCTGCTGGAAGCGGAGGAAGCCCAGAAGCCAAAGGGTAAGTCTTTTTCCTTTCATTTGCGTCAAAGAACCCTTTTGTGAAACACAGAGTTCCTTTCTTTTGGCTCCATTGTGCCACTCTCGCTTTCTGTTTCAACGAGTGGCGAGACTGTGCTTTTCTCAAGTACAGCTGGAGAGAATTTTGTGAAACACACAAACAGCTTCACACAGATGTGGATGAGCATACATGGCCCTTGTGCATCTCTGAGACCTTTTTCAGATAAACCTCCAACAGACCAAATGTTCTTTGTCTGTTTATGGTCGTAAATGCTTAAAGACAGGCCCTCAGGCCAGTTCTGGCCCCCACAGGGTTATCAGGGGCCACACACCACAATCTAAATATTTCAGGGGAATTAAGTTGCCTTGTTCATCATATTAGATACACCAAAAGTCAAACCGAAATGAAAATGCTCCCCTGCAAAAAGTTGAGGCGTTATTAGAAACGTCTAATAACAAGATTAAATATTATTCATGCATTTGTGGGTAAATGAGAGTTTGCATGTTTAATTTCCATTGATTATATTGTTACTGCAAATGTAAAGTCTGACTAACTGAAAATTTAAAGTCTGACTGACTGAAAAAGACTGACCAGCGTGGCTTTAAAATATATGTGTCTGCTTTTAGATCTAAGTGTGGTTGTTGGTTACTGAGCATTTTAAAACCAAATTAAATTGAAGTAGATTACCAGATCATTTTATTAACTGGCTCCTGCTCACCCAGCGTTTTGTAAAAGTGGCCTACAGGCCAAGTAATCTGAGTGTCCCAGTTTTAGGAGCCTGACTGATCACAGTTTCTGTACTGTGTTATATTTCTTGTTCCCTTGGGTTGCCGAGTACTTTACGATGAGGTCATCTGCTTGACTCTGTGAGCTCAGCAGATTTTAGGATTTGTTCACATCACTAAAGCTGTGGAGGAGTTGGCATTTTTACTGTAAAATCAACCCACCGCATAATGACAGAAAGCGATCTGATTAAGAATTTAGTCAAAAGCAGTAAGGTCAAACTGACAAAGGCCAGTTCTGTCATCCGTTTCGACAGCAGTAATCGTCTGTTGGCTTTACTCAGAGCTGACTCATGGACAACCTCCTTTTGTACTGCACTGTAAAAGCAGACACATGAAATACATTTGAACTGTACATACACGCACTTACATCAGCAAAAAGAAAAAGGAACAAGGGAATTAAGAAAGTTGAAGTGTCGAGATTTTCAAAGATGTGAAACGTAACCAGATTGTTACAGCTCATAGTTGACAAATGACAGCACTTATGAAACAATAGCTAAACAACAGGGCTGCACTTTGCTTAATATTGCTGACTTCTGTTTGACACTGTGAACTGCTTGGTTTAAATTACAAATGTAATTTGGTTTTAAAATCTGGTCTTTGGGACTTTGACTGTTCACACTGTTCCTTTGCAAGTTTCAGTGACGTAAACATCAACAAGCATTAGTCAGGAGGTTTTTTCATACAGCAACTGAACAGCTGTCAGTGCGGAAGGAGAAAAGATGGATATGTATACAGAAAATATCACATATGTTTGTATATATGGTGAAACACATTTGGGTGCTTAATTAATCAGTTAAGCAGACCAATCAAATTAGACATCCTTAGGAAAGTGGTTAGGCAACACTGATTAAAAGAGAGAGGAAACCAACCAAACCACTGTAGTGCCAAGAAGTCAAACAATGCCAAGAGATTGGAGATATCCGAGGACATCAGGAAGAAGGTGGTGACAGCCCATCAGTCTAAGGAAGGCTATAAGACACTGTAAAATCATCTACAAATGGAGGGTATTCAACATGACAACAACTCTGCCTAGAAGCACCAGAAAATAGTAAATGAAGTAAAGGACAAGCCACGCATCACCTCTAGAGAGTTACATGCATCTACAATCAGACGAAAATTTAACAGACATGACATTTATGAGAGGGTTGCTAGAAAGACGCCTCTGCTCTCAAAAAATAACAAAGCTGCTCGTTTCTTTGCCAGTGAGCATTTGGACAAGCCAGAGGCCTTTTGGAAGTCCATTTTTTTGGACAGATGAGTCCAAAATAGATTTATTTGGTCATAATCAAAGCCGCCAAGTTTGGAGAAAAGCCAACACTGAATTCCAGGAAAAGAACCTCCTCCAAACAGTGAAGCATGGTGGTGGAAATGTGAAGGTGTGGGGCTGCTTTTCTGCCTCCGTGCCAGGGTGACTCCATATTATTTAGGGAAACTTGAATTCTTAGACCTATCAACAAATTCTTAAAGAGAGTCTCCTGTCATCAGTCTGGGCCGAAAATGGGTGATGCAACAAGACAATGACCCTAAGCATTCAAGCAAATCCACAAAAAATTGGCTTAAAAGAAAGAAGGTTAACACTGTTGATTGGTCTAGTCAAAGTGCGGATCTCAGTCCAATTGAAATGTTGTGGCTAGAACTGAAGCAGGTGGTACATGCCAGATGTCCTTCCAACCTCTCTCAGCTGGCTGAATTCTGTAAGGAGGAGTGGGCAAAAATCCTTAAAGACAGATGTGAGAGACTGGTCAGTGGTTACAGAAGATGTCTGGTTGAGGTAATGGCTGCAAAAGGAGGTGCCACAAGCTACTAAATAAAAGGCTTCACATACTACTTCACAAGTCAAATTTCCAGTTTTTTTGAGATTAACCCCTTTTTGTTTAATAAATAATGACAATATTTTTTTGTGTCCATTATTTGGAAGTCTGCTTCACAAATTGGGTTTTGGATGTACACTTAAGTTATTCTATTTTTTTTTACACAAAACCTAATAATGTCTGAAAGGTTCACAAACTTTCAAGCAGCACTGTTTATTATATTTGTTTGTGTCCAGTTTTTGAAAGTCTGTTTCTCAAATTGGGTTTTGGATGTACATTTGATTAGGTTATTGTCTGAAGGGTTCACAAACTTTCAAGCAGCACTGTATTTCACATATAAGTACTGTGTACTTAATCACTAATTCATTTACTGTTAAAGATATAATAATGTTACATAGTTCCAGACAATATTTGTGCCCTCTGTATGATGCGTATCCCAAATTGTTAATGAACTGCTTGAAATCTGATCTGGCTGTTTTGAGACACAAAATCTGTTTTGAGTCATATTTCAAACCACATTTGGATATTGTTTGTAAACATCAAATTTATTGCTGTTTTTTTGCTGTTCAGACTGACTGCATGTAAAAAAAGCGTTTTTGCTGTGGGTTGACAACCCTTGATAAAAGTTGGAAGAGAGCCAGAGCAAGTGCACACACACACACACACACACACACCCTATTTTCATTGCTTTTGCTCATTCTAGCATTTTGACCTTCAACAATTTACTGAATATGCAAACCATGAACATAAATAAATAAGAACATGTCACTCAATAAAAACCATGTAATGGTTTCAGGCCAGGAGCAGAAACAACCATTTTCTTCTGGTTGTGTCACAATTGTTCAGACAGTATGAGAAAGCTTTTGCGCTTAAGGACTAAATCAAACAAACTTTTCGCACGTTCCATTTTTTTTGGAGTGAACGGGGTCTTATCATGCTCTTGTTGAGCAGGTGGTTTTTGTACGGCCATTCCTTTGAGGTCTGCAAAGTGAGTCAGGGTCAAATAGTAGTGCTCAGTGATAAGTGTTTTACAGAAAAACATAAGTGTTTATGTGTGTGTTTCTTAAGGTCTCTGTATAAGAGAGACATTTTTCTATTCAATCTCAAGACCAAACCAAACTCAGACTTTCCTCATGGCAAATGACACATTTAGGACATTTGACATTGTCTGATATTATTTGAAATGGAATCTGAGTATGGTTACTAGTCGATTGGAAATGGATTTGAATGAAGTTATACAATTTGACAATTCCGGCTGTCACTTATGAAATAAGTGAATTGAACAAGAAATACAAAAGTAGCTTTAGGCTTAAAATGGAATATTATATGTTTTATAAAAAAGAAAATCATTTTTTGTGACTTCTGGTGACGTTTCTGTCTCACATTTTATAAAAAATCTGTATAAAAATCATCACATCTATGAGAAGTACCTGTAAAACACAAATATAAGTATTTGTGTGCGTGCACATTCTGACATTCCTAAGTGTCTGTGTGTGTTGACAGATGACAGGAAAGCCAATGATGATGCCAAGACCAGTGTCCCTGCCAAGACTCTTTTAAAAGTAAGTGCTCTTTGTCCTCACACACTGTTATGGAGATCTGATCTGTCTGTCATCTCCTGTCATTCTGTCTTTCACTCAAACAAACGTCATTCTCACAGAACCTCAACAAACCTGTTCTGAATGAAAATGACAGACTGACACTCATTTCCGTGACAACAAAACAGAATGGCAAAGTCATGTTATTCATGTTATGTCGTACCAAAAGTTCTCAGGCTGCTCAAACATACAGAAAAATGTTTTGAACTAAAACTGTGCATACGTTCTGTAGGTCAACGTAAAATTGGCTTACTTGGTTAACATGAAAATATTGCCATCAAAATAGTTACACTTCACCTTAACAATTCAAGGTTTTAAAATGACTCATGAAGCAGTCTTCCCTCATGAAGAAGTCTTTCCTTTCATGTACTGATGTAGACGGTCTGGTTGTTCTATAGACATCTGGTCATCTAACTTCACGTCGGGAAATTATTTCTAAGGAGCTTTACGCTAAATTAAACGGATTGTTATCAGCTGAGCTCTGCAGTCGTCCTGAATGGAGCTCTCTGTAATGCTTGTCAGCTGTGTGTCGTTTAAAAATGTCTGAAAGCAGAACTTGAAGACGTCCAGGTGTCCTCCAGGGCAGATGAGTAAAAAACACCACAATTTTTTTTGTACCCGGAATTTTGGCTCTGCACGCAAGGCTCAATTTATCTCTCTGTTGTCAGACACTGTGGGATCGCATTGACAGGTCTTCAGATAACTTCTTTTAGCACTAAATAATGTATACCTATTATCTGACCTTATTTTCCAAGTTAAAATCCAGTTGGCAGAAAGGAATGATGGCGGTTCTTTCTAGTTGCATGTATGAAGTGGGAATTCTGAGGTTTGTGTAGAAGGAATGTACCGGGTTCAAAACAAATGAAGCTCTTTCGACAGCATCTGCAGTATGTTGTCAATTACCATGAGCAAAATTTTGACTCCTCCCTCAGTTTGCAATAAAAAACAGAAATTGAACTTATAATGGAAGTCTATGGGGCAAGACGCTCTGAAGGCTTGCAGATTTTAGCTTACAGTTAACCGACTAAAGGGCTTGTATGTTTTCTGTACAAACATGTGTTAAGCTGTAACATGGTCGTAATTGTCGTTTTAGCAGTGAAGCTGCTGTTAGGCAGATGATAGCCTGATCATTGCAAACTTTAAATTGTAGTCATATGTTGTCGTACAAATTTACGAATATGTAGCACGTCTTCTTCATAACTATAAGGCTACTTTAAAACCTTTTTGACTTTAAGGTCCCGCTATTGTCCACAACAATATCAGAAGGCCCCTCCCACTCACACTTTTTGCCAAATGAAACATTCTAGAGCTTAGCATAACTAGACAGATGTATTTTCATTATAAAAATAGCCAACCACTATGGACTATCTTGATTTTTAGTTAGTTTAACTTATTTGAATGCTTGTTTTTCTTTTAATAAGTTTTGGTCATCTTAAAATTATTTAGCCAGCTTCCTGGTTAAGAAACATGGCTTTAAAACAAATTTAGACATTGTATTTTTGTTATTTGTACAAAGGTACTAGTCAGGAATTTTCCTGAGGTGACAAAGATGCTGTTGATATCTTTGCACAAACGCATTATCTTCTGGTAATATTTATTAAATAGGTTTCACATTAGTTCCTCAGTCTCTTTCTTTCTCCTCCTCATTGTGAGCGAACAGTTATCCGCCAAAACTGCTCTGACCTCCAAGTCTTTCTTCAAGTCCCTCTCTCCCACCGGTCTCATTCAGTCTTAAGACAACTGCTTTTCCCAGGCTGTGTGTATGTGTGTGCGCCTAGACCCCTGCAACCCCGCGAAGCCCCTCTTGCTTTATCCACCACATCTTTGTAAAAAGGCCGCCCTGCTCTAAATGGCTAATTGTAAGATTCTGAATAGGGCATCTCTGGAGGATTAGTTTGATGTGGAAAGTACCCATGGTTCCTCTTTCTCTGCTTTAATGTCCTTGCATTCTTATAGTTTTTTCCCTTTGGCCACCAGGGTCCAGAGAAGACCGACATCTCCCCCACCCTAACGAATCGTGTAGAAGACATAACCCACAATGCCAAGCAACAAAAAGACCAAGTCGGCAGCAAGAAGAGGAACGTTTCCTCCAGGTAATCAGGGACAATAGTTTACTGCTTAGTTTGTTTAGCCTTTCTGTAGTTTGGCGGTAATTTGTATATAGTCCCTCTGAGGTGATTCGCACAAGTTTAGTTCTTGGAGTATATAATTCTCTGTGCTGCTTTAGTTTTGATTTGTTTGCTGCCAGGAGGGCAGTGAGTCATAGCAGATAAATGCAAAATGGCTGTCCATCTGATAGGGATCTCTCTGAAACCTGCTGACTCTCCCTGTATGTGTGTGTGTGTTAATTTTGAGCGTGTGGCTGTCATCATGCTTTTATGATAAGCTTTCCAGAAGTTAAACCTCAAGCATGGCATATGTCTGAAGATGTTTGTGTGTGTGTTGTGTTTGTGTGGGTGACATGCACCCATTTCTAGAACGTTGGAAGGCTGATCTATTTAAGATTACAGGTCTGGTTCTCATTAGACTGAGAACAGACCTCTGCTACCCTTTGCTGGATGACCGCGTCATGTCCAAGCGCTCCATGTTACTGACCATTTGCAGCCCTTTCTGGACTGTATAAGTGTCTTAAGCAGTTACAAACCAAGAGTTTGGGATGTATATTTTACCAACAACGGCCTTAAAGTGCAGACAAGCTGATTTTAGCGTTTTGATAGAGTGGTGCTGTATTAAAGACAGAAGTGTGCTATAAATTTGGCTTTTTGTAGGAACACAGTGTCTGGATCCCATCTCATCTGGCTCCGTTCTCTCAGCAGGGGTCTGGTGTAGTTTTTTTTGTCTGTCAGATGTGGTGTGGAACTACAATATCCAGGTCTTCTACAGTTTGAATTGCATAGTTTAACATACAGTAAAGTTACATGAGAGGACAGTGTAGTAGATGTTTCTGGTTCACAGACATACAATTCGCTGCAAGCAGCAGCTCTCAGATCTTATGTTAACGACCTTCTTTTATCTTTTGGGTGTAGTTTGACGGTACCAGGTCAAAGGGCTTGGACTCAAACAGATTGCTTTGAAGTAAACGTGTAAAACATAAGAGCGATGGAACGTGAAATGTTAACCCTTTTGCTGTTTGCTGAGATTGACTTTACACTTTATAAGTGTAGTGGCCCCAGAGGCCCCTATGCTGTACATTTGCAAGTAACATTAGTTATTTTGAAAGTCACCTTAATTTCCTCAGTTACACTGTCCATGTGTTCAGATTTATTCAAAACCCCCTACGCAGGTGTTATTCAATTAACCCAGCTTTTGTATTACAAAGTATGAAATAACCTTAACCTTTCCTTTGTGTTAGGTGTCAAATTGACACCAGCAATTACATGTCACAAACAAATACAATAAAATACATCAATCATGAACAAACAGAACAAATGCACTCCAATCATGGAAGATTAGCATGGGAAAACTCACTGCATTCTTTCATCTTTTATATCTGGGTTTTGGGTATCCCAAACAGATGTAATATTTTTCATGAGAAATTTTATCAGATTTATAATCCGTTCATAAGAGTTTATAAGTCATGAGTATTGTTTTAATATGCTTTCAATTATGATTTTTGAGCTATTAAAATGTCCTTGCGGAGTGTTATCAATGACTGTGTGATAAATGTTTGCGTTCTTATCAGTATGAGTTAGTATTGTAGATTGTGTGTTCTCTGTGTGTGTGTGAGTTGAGCCGGTTGTCTTTCTTTTAGTGAATTTGGACTGAATGCTCAATTTTCACTTTCATTCTTTGGCGGGAGACATCGTTATGACTCACATTAATATGTGTAAACATTCATAATGATTAATCTTGGAAAGCAGCCTGATTTTTCATACAACATTACATGTTAAAGCAACTGCTTTCATTTGTTTATTTAACCCAAAGCATCTGTTGATTCTCACTAAAGATGAGGCAGCACAGCTAAAACAATTATCTTGTTATTTTTTATTACAAGCCTTTTCAGTAATATTCTACTTTTCTGCTGATATTGTATATGTTGATTTTTATTCTGTGATTTTTTTTATTTTTATTAATTAATGTATTTTTACCACCATATTGACAGTCGATGTAGCCGAATAGACTCAAAGTGTTTGGTGTTCTTGTAGCTCAGGTAATAAAGCTTGACACCTGCAATGCCAAGGTTGTGGGTTTGACTCCCAGGAAGCACCACTATAAAATGCATTGCAGGTCACTTCAAATAAGAGTGTCTCATCTCTGTCTTTTTCCCTCTCTGCAGCCATTCCCAAAGTTCCTCATCAGAGGATGAGAGACATCCTGAAGAAAGCAAGAATGTTGGACAGGATGAGTCGTCCTCTACAGCAGAAGATAATGAGGAGGAAGAAGACGAGAAGGTGAGATGAACTAACTTCTTAAATTGGTGCAGATTTTACTATTTATCTGTTCCATCATGTTTTAGTTCACCATAACAGATCAGAAAAAGTTTAAAAAGTCTGGAAATGTGGTTTCTCTGGAATACTTTGCCTTCTAAGGTATTTTTGGTACTGACTGTAATATATTTATAATAGGCATTCCCCTTGACGCATGAATCTGCCATCTTGGATTAATTTTTCCACAAAGCTAGTTGCAATGCATTCTGGGATTGCTTTCTCCATAAAAGGGTACATTACTGCTGGATGCTGCTAAATAATTTGGTTAAAAAGGTCACACAATTATGCTGCCTGTCTTTGAACAACCTTTGAATCAGGCACCCATAATGCTGCCTAAGTAGTCAGCTCACTACATTTTGGAACAGACCTTCACTCTGTTCTTCTGACTGTGTGCTGCCATGGTACTCCCTGTTCATCAACATTAGAATGTCTTACTGTAACATCCTCGTCAGTGCCGGTCTACAGTGGCTCCAGACGTCCTTCGTAATCCCCTGTGGAACGAGTGTTTCTGCAACAAAGCAGACTGCCAGATGAACCCTCCTCTCTCACTCTCTCCATTCCTCCCTTCCCTGTATGTGTGGTTGTGTTGCCGTTAAACAGACCACCAGCCATGCTTGCACTCCTTCACTCTCACTCTTTCTCTTCCTTTCTTTCTGGGAGAATGAGAGTTTGTATTCAGCAGGAAATGAAGGGTCTTTGGGTCAGCACTCGTGACCGTTTACACGTTCTTTTACTCTGAAAGGCGAGCCATTCAGGCGAGAGTGGTCTGTATTTCATTTGTCTTTATTTTCGGAAAAGAACTTTAAGCAGTGATGCATTTGTTTGAATCTAATATGCCTGCAGTAGAGCACAGTGATGTAGCTACAATTGTATCGTAATATTTTTTAGCTGTTGTCAGTATTCTGTATGCAAATGGGATACAAATGTTTGAGACCTCTTAGAAACGTGGAAATAAACAAAGTTTTAGGATTAGTTTGTTACTGTAGCTCAATTGTTAGTGTTGTTAGCAGTGCAGAGGTTGTGGGTTTGATTCCCAGAAAAACACACATACTGATGAAATGTATAACTTGAAAAATGTATAACGTACTGTAAATCGCTTTGGATTAAAAGCGTTTGCCAAATGCATAAATGTAAATGTTTGTTAATAGTCATGTAAAATTAAATAGAAATCCTTGTAACATTGAAAACTGACAGCACGTTTTGGAAATAACTATCAATTAGGGCTGGGCGATAAATCGATTTTATCGATTAACTCGAATGTGTAGTTTACATCGATTTGCTTGAATGAAAATCGGTTTTATCTTTAACGTAATATGCAGACGCTCTGAGCCCTCTGAGCTCCCGTAGAATGGGCTCAGCCCTCCGCCCCCTTGCGTTTGCCATATTAAAGATACACAAACAATATGGCAGCGAGCAGGGAAGAACTCATTCTGAAAAAAGTTATCCGTAATCTGGCAATGGTTCGGTTTTGCGGCGTTAGACGAACAACAAACAACACCCAGCTGCAAAGTGTGTTTGAAGTTTGTTGCTAGCAAAGGTAGCAGTACGACCAATTTACTGCAGCACCTCAAACAGAAACATGCTGCCGAGTGGGAGAAATGATGCGCCCTACGACATGAGAAATATCACGGCAGCACAAGCACACCCGCCAAAAAACAACCTACAGTTGTAGAAACATTCACAAACTGCATCCGCTATGATAAAAATGGGGCCCGGTGGAAAGCGATCACGGATGCTGTCGCAATGTGTATCGCAAAGGATATGGTGCCCATATATACTGTGGAGAAACCGGGGTTCAAAACAAAATAAAGTTAAAACTTGTTTTAAACAATTTCTTTGTCATCTGCAGATTGATTTTAAGTAAGGGGAAAAAAAATCGATTTAAATCGTAAATCGGATTTTTTGTAAAAAAAATCGGGGATTTTATTTTTAGGCCATATCACCCAGCCCTACTATCAATAGTCTGCCTGTAACAAGAGAATGGCAAAACAAAAAAAAATTGGTGAGAGGTTCAGACAAGAGCATGGTATAACCTCTACATCTTAACTCTTATTTTGTGCCATTGTGTGTTCTAGGCTAAACAGAGTGAGCAGAAACCAATAGAGAGACAGCGTTCTGTGAGCACAGAGGAGTTGAACATTATCTCTGAAGCTCTGAAGGTGACTGAGGAGCAAAAAGCCCCCGCAACGGGCCTACAGAGACAGGACTCAAATCAGCGCAGCATCAAAGGCATTCTAAAGAAGAGCCGCTCCACCAGCCTGGACACAGAACCCACAGAGCCAGAGCGGAATGCAGCTCCTGCCACCAAAACCAGCAAGGAGCTGACTGTTGTTGATGGTAAGGAAGATGAAGAAGATGAGGAGGAAAAGTATAAAGAGGGGAGGAGGCTGCAGAGAGAGGAAAGCAGCTCGAGCGAGACTCCTCGCACTCCTTCCCCAGAATCTGCAAGCAAAACCCCTTCCATCTCTCAGTCTGAAGAAGGGGACGAGTTAGACAGCAGCCTTGATGGGAGCATGAGCTCCTCTTTCAAAGAAAGGTATGATGGGAAATTGAGTCTTTGAAGTGTTGATGATTTTGCAGTTTTGGTAGGAGGGGATATGAAGAGAAAAAGATCAGATTTTGTTTTTTGATGCAAATTTTAATGTTTTAAAGTATTTCTGATTTTTGACACAATAATCACACAAACATCATTAGATTACAATAAAACTATAATGTGCAATACAAATATTCTATTTTCTTTGTCTTATTTTCTTTATTAAATTGTTTCGTCATTTTTCATCTTGAAATAGTTTCAACACACATTATTTCCTTTTGAAGTTGTACCAGTAATGGTATTCTAACCCAAATCTCCTGTGTAAGCACCAAGGCTGCAATATTTGCACTAATCGCTAGCCCACTGCTCAGGAACCACTTAAGTTTTTAACTTGCTTTCTAAGTGCTAAAATTACCCAAAGTGAAACCACAGAAAAGCATTATAGGAATATTCATAAAACCGCTGACACATTGTTAACACATAAACTGCTTATGCGTAAAGACCGCTGTCTGTTTGGCAGGCTGGCAGAGGTGAAGAGCAACGAAGATGACAGGCTGAGCAAGATGAATAAGAATAAACCCACCGATGTGGGCCAGATGTCCCTGGCTGACCGCTGCTCACAGCTGCAGGAAAGTGAGAACGCCTGGAAAAAGAAGGTAAACACAAACCCTCTGAAACCAAATGGGAGCGTCTATCAATAGCTGGGAACAAAACAGGCTATATTGACCATTTGCGACTCTAATAAAGCTTTTCAAAGCATGCAACACAATTGTTTCTTGTGTGTAAAATTGCATCAGTTTGGGGTTAAAGCGATGTCAATAGTGTTTGACTCTAGGGTGGAGGTAGCGTTAAACAATGGTCTGTGTTAAGGGCTCTCCTGAGGCGAGGAACTGTTTGTGAGACAGGGATTCCACTGGGTGGGGTGGGGCAGGAAAAGTTTGTTTTCAGCACTGAATTAGCGAGTTCCTCTGCTGGGCCGCTCTGCTAAGAAGAGGGTGTGTGGTGGAGAGGATCAACATTAAGCTTTACTGGTTCCTGAAACCTGACCCGCACATCCAGCACAAGGGTTTCCCCTCTCTCTTTTAACTATAGTTTAAAACGCTGACAGTTTCCAAACTAAAGCATTGATTAGCCAGGTCAGGAATTACCCCACACTCTGAAAATACTGTCAACTTATGCTTATACCATTCCAAACATTTTAAAGTATTTTTAAAAATGCACAACTTTAAAAATGCACAACAAGTTTGCACAGCTTTTTCCATAAAACAAAGGTTTATATTAAAAGTCGAATATGATCCATAAAAATTCCATATGATCACTTTTCTCATGAGTGAATATCAGTGAATAACACTGTGTGTGAGTGTATGTGTTTCTTGGAAAAATGACATATAACAGAATTTTATTTTTGGGTACCAAAATACCACTTGCAATAAATTATCTTAACACATTTAGCATGTTAATACAATTTAATCAGTAGTTTTGCTGAAAACAAGTAAGACAGTACTTCCTGGATGAGAATAACTTAAGATCAAATCCAGTCCCATCTTGAGACACACATCAGCTCAACACAGCAGCCACCCCACCCCCATTAATCAGTGTGGTCGAAAGACACAGTTGATCCCAAATTTCTGTGGATAATCTCAGATCGTATGCTGTCTGTCTGACTCATAATCAAGAACTGAGCAATATGATTGGTCAGTGAGGTTAGGAATGACCTCATTCATTCCCAGTTCCTCAACGTTTAAAAAATGCTGTCGTTTTTCACGCACACACAAACCGAACAAAGTTTCTTGCGGGCCATCTAGTGACTCTACATTACGTTGTGGCATTTATGGTCATAGCTTAATGAAAAGCCTGTAAATCACTCTCTAATGTGGTTTGACCAAAGAATGTAGAGTTGAGATGCAATAACAAACAGATTGGTAAAGACATGAGAAGTTGCTTTGAGACACACTGTTATGAAATAGACTTAGAATCATGTAATGCGACCAGAAACAAGGTTGAATAAGAAGAAACATCTGTGTGATCATGTGAAGACGTATAATGAGGTCTGCTATAGATTGTGTGAAAGAAAATACAAAGCTTCAATACGGAGCCAGCGCAGATGTTGTCGCTCTCTTCGGCCTGGAAAGAAAGGAATGCGCTGCTAAAAACTTGTCGCCTTTTGGCCAGATTTAGAATTTTGAATCCAAAATATGTAATTTATTTAATTTGTGTTGATCAGAGGACATTTTTTGTTATTCAGGCCTTATCCTCAGGCTTAGAGCAACCATGTACTGGACAAACAAAAAAAACTTGTCTGGTTTGGCATCAGTCACTGCCACCCCTTTGAACATTTTACCCATAATTCCTTACACATGAAATGGCACTCAGGGTCAAAAGCTGCAGTCAGCTGGAACCTTTGGCACTCCCGCAGAGCAATCTTTTACACGGTCAAAAAGACTAAATCATCTGCTTGCTTTGTCAGATGATTCAGCCAGATGATGCATCACTGTTGGGGAGGATAGTCTCTTAAGGATTATCGTGGTGCTCCTTGTCAGATAAATCAAATAACATAGAAAATCTTCCTGAACCCAAGACGCATGTCCTCAAGTCTTCAAATACGATGAATCTGTCTTTCAGACCATCTCTCTATCTTTCTCTCTCACTCCTTTGATCGTTCGTATATTTGCCCTATGTTGCGCTTTGTTAAGAACTCACTGGGGGGCCGTTTGACAAGTGTCAGCTAGCCTGAATCAGAGCTGACTAAGAACACAGAGGTAATTCCATTTTATCAGAAATGCGCTTGAGAACCGTAACAATGACCTCAGACCACTCTCTTATGCTCTCTCTCTTTCTCTGTCTCTCTCTGTCTTTCCTCTGGAGGGGCTTCTGGCTTTGCACCTTCTAAGTCACTCACTCACCTCAGTTAATCCCTGCTCTGGATCTCTCACTGCTGGACCATCATTGACTCATGATAAACAGCTTGCTCAGGGAGCGTGAGCTGTAGGCTTTAGGTGATTTTTATTTGAGTGTTGACTTCTTGACTTGTGATTAAGTTTGGGACACTGCAGCTTGCACAATTCCTTCTCCTCTGTCCTGATTCTGTTTTCCCAACTGGGTGAATCTCACGTATATTTACATTTAAAGTATTATTTTAATTATTTAAATTGTAAAGTACATTGTGGTTATAGTTTTTGTCTTAATGATTTTAATGTATTCTCCTTTTAATAAATAATCTTGTACAGTGTTACAAGATTATAGTGGGAAATAAAGCTTGTATAGTACACAAACATCTGAAGATATGATTTTTAAATTAAATTTTTTTTTTTTACATTTTTAAAACAAGTTTCCTCATGAGGTTCATCCAACTGTATTTAGAATGACCTTTTGACCTCTGTCTTTTACCCTCTTTGTCCTTCCTTCTTTACTTCAGGCACTTTCTGCTTTTCCTCTCTGCCTCGCCATAGTATGTAGTCCCCCACTCCCAGGTGAGTACTGCTGTCCTGTAATTGCTGTGGTTGTTTTTCTTGTTTCTGTTGATTTATTATCTTATTGTTGTGTCTGCATGTCCCTGAGCAATCTAAACTCTCTCTTAGCGATGCCATCTTTGCATATCCCATAAGAACTGCCTTCAGCTGGCCATATGTATCTGAATAATTCATGCTGAAACACTGGACTCTTGTTTGTTCTATTAGTACTATTGTTCTAAGGTAAATTGGCAGCTCTCCGAGCCTTTCAGCATCTCTCCTTAGATATAACTGAAGCACGGAGTCCTGGATAAGATATTATTTTCTAGCTGTGCTGTACATTGATTTTCTAAGAAGAAAAACAGTGTCTTCCTGTGAGTCTTTGGGGCAAGTTTTCTAACTCCTGACGATCCACAGCACCAAGAATTTCTCTGTATTTTTTTTTACAGCTTTTGGCACATTTTTATGCACAGAACAGAATACACATACATGTGCGTGTTTAAATTCCCTCCTAAAGGAAACTGGGAATTCGCCAGATATTATTTATTCACTTGGTTCTGAACATAAAATTCTGGAATTTACGAGGGCCTTTTCTACTCGGGCACAGAAAGGACACCTACAATGACCATATGTTCCAGATGTGGGGAGGCAGTAACAGTGGGGAACCTTAAGCCTTGAACTTGGTAACTTAGTTCTCCTTCCTGCTCGGTCCTGAGGGCCTATTCTCACAGTAACAGTCCGAGTGACTGACTCAAGTAACAGATTACCTGTGGTTATTACACTCCATATGGGGCTCATTTATGATGTGTCTGGTTTATAATGTGAGAGTGACTGACTGCTGATGACAGATGGGTGATTTCATTCTGACACATTGAGGTGCTGATTTTTACCCTGGAGTTTACCCTTGTCTGATTTCGATTAAATGTTGATTGTTGATGTTTGCAGCTAATTTGTGCACATGGTAATGAAAGTTTGAATACTGAATTCCCTACATTTCTCATCTCATTTCTACATTATTATAAAAAAAGAAACTACTCCGTAGAAGAGAATGTTCTTGTTTTAACCTAAAACTGATCTTAAATTTTTCTCTTTGCAAATATATTACCCGGCTATAAAATCCGAGGTAATCTAAAATTTTGTATTTTTTGCGTTTCCTCCATGGAAAACTGGCTCATAAGTCCAAACTAAATCCTTCCTCCTTTAAGCAAGCCAGGTGAATGAGACCATGTGATCAAATATTTGAGTTTACGATGAATGGCTTCATATTGCACGTCTGTTGAATCCAAACCCACATTTATAGTCTCGCTAGTTTCATACAGTTTCTCTCCATGCAGACTCTCTCTAATTAAAATTCCCTCCAGAACATGTCAGCTAAATTGAATAAACCATTTGGCCTGTTTTCCTGTTTAAAGATTCAGACATTTTAGTGTCTGTGAATTCTTTGGAAAGATGTGTCAACACCATGAAATTTACAATGAACTTACTGGGACCACATAAGCAAGGCAATGATGAATGTCTCTCCAATTGCCAAGTGAACCGCAGGCCTTTTAGCCGAAGCAGTAAAGTTTAGGCAAAGAATTATTATTAATTATTACTGCAACATGTTACTGCTATATCTCAGGGTATCAACAGTTTTTTTTCTTTATAGTGTATACGGTGGTAGACTTCAGTTGCAAAAGCATGAATGTTAGTTTTCGAACGTACATTTCTCATGGTCAAAAGCTTAGCTGAAGGTTGCAGCATTTGTGTCTTTGTGAGACTGGCAACTTGTTTCAAGGCTGTTCAGTTGCTTAGACTGTATTTGAGTTTGATTCATTAATGTCCAAAAGAACAAGAGATGGTCCTATCTTGTAAGACAAAAACTCATATTATAATCTCTGTAGCACATGTGCAGTGAAATGGCCTGAAGAAAATCGAAAGATTTATCTGAAAACGATAACTGTATTATCATTCATATAATAATGATAATGTAAAGCTGCTCTTTTCTATACAATGAAAGTAAATGGTGACCACTGCTGTCAAGTGGGTTGATCATGGAAAGCTTTTTACTAAATAATTAGTAGTTAAACTCTAATAATTAGAGTTAAATTTAGACCCTGGTCCCATCCACTTTTCCTTTAAGATGAAGAACTGCATGAACGGGATGCATGACACAAGAGTTCACTTGTGTGTAAGCCTGTGCCTTTAAATGCCAAAAGGTTCATAATGCTTTTCTCCGTCTGTCTTTAGAAGTCTTCAGCAGACGTAGGACCAAAGATGTCACTGGCTGAGAGGATGAAGATCTTGCAGGAGAAGGAGGAACAGTGGAAGGTCAAAGGCAAAGGAGCTTCTAATGACTCCACCCAGTTTTCTGTGGCTGGACGAATGGCTAAGAGAGGTGGGGGAAGTGATTTGAATTTTTGGGTTCCCAGACAAAGATGGAAATGAGTGTGGCACATGGCAAACCACACAAAAACGTTTGCACATCATGTTCCCAGTAGACTGGAATTCAGGTTTTATTGTCTAGCCTGTTGTTCTGAGCAGTGATAAGAAAGCTGCTCTGGAATGTTTTCATGTTGACACATCTGTTTCCCATCAGGCTTAGTGTCACCTATCAGAGAGGATGTGCCCATCATCTTCAGCAAAAAGACCAGCAACAGCACACCAGTCAAACCATTAGAAGGTATAACTTTTGACACACCTCCATGTTGATGTACAGTACACAACCATTGTCTGTACAGATAAGACTCAAATCTGTCGTGTCTGAAAATGTCTTTCTGACAGAAATCTCCAGCCGCCCTGATGCAGAGGGAGATAAAAGACTTGACAAACTGGAGTCCTTCTTGGACAGACTTCACAATAAAGGTTATTCATGGTTTAAATAATTTAGAACTTGTCAGTCATGGTTGTGGGTTCTGATCTGTTGATGTGTCTCTGGGGGATGGGGTTTAGAAGGGCAGAGCGTGAAGTTAACAAAATTAAAATGGTTATAAAGGCATTAAACATATTGATTTGATCATTTTGACAGCCAGCCCTATATGATACATGATACAGTTAAGCAATATGTTTCTCTACATAAGCAGGTGTTGCAGGCACTAAGAACTCAACCATTGAGGTCACTGAGGAGAAAGAGAAGGAGGTGATGACGCTGGACGATGAGGAGACATTCGGGCGATTCTACAGTTCCCTATCACCCACCACACTGAGCTCTGCTCTTATTCTTAATGAGGAGGAGGACTTCAGCATAATCCAGTCAGACACACCAAAGTGAGACACTGTTTGTATTAAGATGCTGCAGTCCATATTTGCCTCTTGCAATAACAATTTGTTACCACAGTATCTGCATCACAGTATGTATTATAAGACCGCTCTTCTCTGGTGATTGCTCATCTTTGGTGAAATTCCAGACTAACATCAACCATTGAGGAACACAAGCGTGCAGTGCGCCCCTGCAGGAGAACCAAGAGCTCCAGGAACCCGCTCCGTGCCCTGGCAGCTCGAGACGACCTCAGGCAGACTTACACAGAGCAGAGGCTCAACGTGGCCTCGGTGGAGACCAAAAGGATACAAATGGAGCGGAGTAAGATTATAGCGATAACGCTGAAACGTTTTAATAGGTTTAATACCTTTTTGTCTTCTACCCTCTCCCCACCATGTCCAGCCTACAATTTGTACCCAGTAAACTTGGTCTAGAGCTTGGCATAACTAGAAAGATATTTGCTATAAAAATAAACACAAAAAATATCTTGGAAAAGGGCCCCTGGTTGACTTAAACCAGTGGTTCAATAAAATTTTGAGTTTGGACGCTTAAAAAAATGGGCCAGTGTTTTGATGTCGCCAAGCCAGCATTTAGTTTAGTGAAATCTGGTGCCTTCTGTAAGAAAGTCTTAAATTGCCTCTGCGTATTAAGTTAGCATACAGGGAACTATTTTAACATACTTCCCTATTAAAAAATTGCTATTAAATTGCCAAGTAATGACTACATTGTTGTAGTCATTACTTGTTGTAATGAGGTGATGTAGTTAAGCTTAATGTAGTACACATTACTCTCTCTTCTCTTACATGGAATGAGCTATTAAAATGGTGATGTAGCAATTATAAACCTTGTTATTTTCTGTCTTCAGTGGCCAAGCACTCAAATCTGGCAGACGCAGCTCTGGCTGGTCTGGCCAGCAAAGAGAACTTTAGGAAAGTCAGTCTGCGGAGTGTGAAGTCTACAGAAGTGGTGACCAATAACAGCGCAGTGCCCTTTCACAAGCTCATGCTCATACACATTAAAGGTGACGTTGTTTTTTTATATACATGCATATACGTATACAGTATTTAAGTGTGTGTCTGTGTGTGTTAACTTTTTAAAAACATGACTCTAGCTAGACAATGTCCTTCACAAACATTTGGCAAAAAGTCAACAAAAAAGTTGCTGTTAAATACTAACATTGGTATGAATTGATCTAATATGGCTTTCATTGAATTCTAAACATGCATGTTTTGTATTTAACATCTGGTTGGACGTATGTTTACGCAGGGCGCAGGCACGTTCAGGTGCGCCTGGTTGAACCCACAGCACGCTCTCTGAACAGTGGAGACTGCTATCTGCTTATCACACCCAAACACTGCTTCCTCTGGTGTGGAGAATTTTCCAATGTCATCGAAAAAGCCAAGGTACTACAACTACATAATCAAAAGCCATGCTCAATTCTTAATGCACAAAATATAGTCCTGCAGAGCCAGATAAAGCACAATATACAGGTGTTCCCAATATTTTGCTTGTTTGTGTATAAAACAAACTGAGTGTTGTATGAAGATTTAGTCCCATTAACCTCACAAACTGTCTAAAACTGAGACTTCAGGCTTTTTTGAAAAGGGTAAAACCACCCAACCAGATTGGAGCCTGCAGTGTCGCAAATGCTCTTGCCATTTTTGTGTGCATATGCATCAGCCAAACAGTGTGTATATTTATGCGGCAGGGCTCAGAGATGGCACAGTACGTCCAAACCAAGAGAGATCTGGGCTGCAAAGCACCACAGGTGACCTTGCTGGAGGAGGGTATCAATACAGAGAACCGCTCAGCCAAAGAGTTCTGGAGTCTGCTGGGAGGAAAGACTGAATACAGAGGTACATACGTATAGACAGACACCTGCCAGGCCCTGCATATGGCGCACATATGTTGAGATGAGGAAAACCTTTTACGCACAGTAAACACACCCCTTTACAGACCAGCATAAACACAGTATTCACAGAACACTGACAGACTCTGACCCCAGGTCAGAATTCACTCAACGTTAAGCAATCAAGCAGTGCCTACCCACAATGCATGTGGCTTTTGTGTTACTTGGCTCTGTTTTTATCCTGTAATTTATAAACAACAGTAACCTTTAAAAATAGCATGACATCAAACCTGACCCCATGCACTATATGATGCTGGTCTTAGTGTGCATGTTAATTTTAGGAAAAGAAATGTTTGTTTTTATAATCCGAATGAACAATCTGACAATCTAATTGATTGTCAGGTAAATCTAGGGTTAGTTTGGTAATTATAAATAAAGCCTTATATAAAATGATTGAAGTCTGTAGTACTACCTATACAAATAAAAACGTGTTTTACAGGTGCAGGAGAGCCAGAGGAAGATGAACTTTATGAGAGTGCTATAGTGGAGTCAAACTGTATCTACAGGCTAGTGGAGGATAAGCTGGTTCCTTTTGAGGAGGCCTGGGCTTCCATCCCGAGTGTCTCTCTGCTCAACTCTAAGGAGGTAAAACATCTGAAGACTCTTTAAAACTCTGTTGTGGGTGGCCAGTTTGTGTCTTAACTACCTGTGTAAACTCTGCTTGATCCCATGCTAGTGAACTCACTAAAGCTTGTGTATGTGGCAGGCGCTGGTGTTTGACTTTGGTTGCGAGGTGTACGTCTGGACAGGGAAGGATGTTCCTCTAAGTGACAGGAAGGTGGCGGTACAGCTGGGCAAACAGCTTTGGAATGGACCGTATGACTACAGCACTTGCAGGGTCAACCCCCTTGACCCCTCCTCAGCCAATAAAGACACTCCTAAGTGAGTGTGTCCACCACTGCATTCATTCCTATGATATATATTGTTTGTTGGGGTAAATCAAATGCAAAAACGGTCTTGAAGGACCTGCCTAAGCATAGTGTAATGTAGAAGACATGTTTACCTGCCTAAGCATAGTGTAATGTAGAAGACATGTTTAGCCTTGAGAGTTTTATTTAGCTCAGTAGATTTAAGCTTGATAGAATCTGCAGAGCAGTCAGTAAAACGAGGACACATGCCGCCTCACAAACTCACTGATAATCTGTGACCGCATGTGTAGCGCACCACCACGATACTGCCCCCAAGTGGTAGCATGTGATTTGACCATATTAGTCGTTAATTAAAAATAGTGACTATTTAATTTCTTTTTGTGATATACCACCACTTATAAATGTTACAACCATCTGACCGATATCAATGAAATAAGTGTGATAAGAAATCACACCTGCTTCCGTTACAGCCCCAGGCTCTGTAAACAGTACAAAAGGAACGAGACAATCAAAATACTAGGAGGTGCTTTCTGGCTGTCAATCATTTTGTGTATTTGCTGGCTTTTCTTTGGAGGCAGGGTTTGGAGAACCAGGCCTGTGGTTTATGGGATTGTAAGAGGTCTGTTTTTACTATCCAATCATTACACAACAGTAATGATTGGATGAGAATGTCTGTTGTGAGCTTGTCTTCATGTTCATTAGTGAGTTTATCCCACTAATAGTTTTTTACAGTTCCAAAAATGTACACAATACCAATTTTGGATACATTTTGCACCATTATGCCAAAGTGCTTTTTATTATTGAATATCTTTAGATACATACTATGGCAATCAGTCTGATTTGGGACTCACAAATGCACATAAGTTTTCATTTCAAATTTGATATGATTATGAACTGTTACACTAATTCAAACAGAAATCACATGAGACCAAGGCTCATTAAAAATATAACCCATTCATAAAAGTCAGTCCTTCATGAATCATTATTCCACATTGGTCACTTTGTAAAATTAAATGTTTAAATTGTTACAGAATATAAATTTTTTATGTATGATCTTGCATTAGTCTTGCTCTCTCAATAGATAGATAAGATTGCAAACTCTCAACTCAGCAGGAACTGTTTCTTTGCTGCGGCACGATATATTCAGTGTTGGTGCAGTGGTGGAGCTGCATAGCAGTGCAGGAAACACTGTCAGTATTTTAGTGCATAGGCAGAATAGGCAGAATGAATGCAGTCGTACAAGAACTGTTAAAAGAACCAAATGCAATGAGAATAATGGAACTGGTCTCAGTTGCCACCTTTCTGGGGCATTTGTGCCTTTAAGGGACAGGATATTAGGGACAGGAAACAACAGTGAAGGAAATGGAGGAGATAGAGGAACAGGATCAGGAAGTGACCTCAAGCTGATACTCAAAAGCAGGTTGACTGTGACATAGGTATAGGGTTAGAACATTATTAATGATTCTGTTATTCTGGTCTCTTGTGCGTGCTTGAGTAGACAGGGTGAGGGCAGGCCGAGCTGGGCCCTGTTTGGACGGCTGTCAGAACACAATGAGACCGCTCTGTTTCGAGAGAAGTTTCTGGACTGGGCAGAGAGAAAACCCATCAAAGATGACCCGGTGGTGGAGGAGGTGGTGAAGGTAACAGACATTTCAAAGATTATCAGAACGCTTTGTAGCATTCCTCTCTCCATCTTCTCAAAAGATGTTTGCTGTTCCCCTTGGGTATTTCTTTTCCCCCAGAGTCCTGTGTGTCACCACCTTCCCACCTGTGACTCTGATCTGAAACCTTGTGATGTGTCTGAGATGCTGGAGGGTGGACCAGGCCCTGTGAGCATGGTGCTGGAGGGTGTGAATGTGCAGAGAGGTTATGGATTGGTCCGTTCTGAAGATGGGCGGCAGGCGGAGCTGGCCACAATAGCTGTGGACGCATGGCACATTCGTGAATTTGATGACTTTGAGATTCCGCCGGAGAGCGTGGGCCAGCTGCACGAGGGAGACACATACGTAATCCGCTGGAAGTACTCAGTCACTAATGTTGGTGAGTAAGGCCTGTAAATTAGTTTGACTTCATTTCACTTTCGCACTAGAGCCCCATTTAGAACTGAATTAAACTCAGCAAGTGTAAATTGGGGCCTAGAGGATTTGGTGTGGACATGGAGTTTGACTGACCATAAAGTTTGGTTTATTTGATTACTGGGAATATGTTTTTCAAAGCTGTGGGCTGCTATAGATTTTATTTTATTTATTATTTTGTTGTTGTACCAGTGGTAATATTTTGTGAACATACTGTACCACCCCGTCAGTAAGGTGAAGTGGAGGTAAAACTTAAATTCAGTTTTGGACATGTGCAGGTGTACTAGTATAATTCAGCTGGAGAGATGCTGGATAGTTTATTGCTTGTGTTTGCAGTGTGTAAAAGACAAAAGCCTGGTGAAGTGAGTACAGCTGGCCCAGGCAGGGAGCGCACGGCATGCTTCTTCTGGCAGGGACGTCACTCCAGCGTCAGTGGGCGAGGAACATCTGCTCTCATGACAGTGGAGCTGGGCAACCACAGGGGGGCGCAAGTGCTGGTCACACAGGGGAAAGAGCCGCTCTGCTTCCTTCAGCTTTTTCAAGGAGGGTTAATTATCCATCGAGGCTCGAGAGAGGATAGCTCCAGCAACACAGGTAACAGGGACACATGGAAATGGAGATTTTGAAAGTGTAATAAAATAAATAATAATAGTTTTATTACGTAGCTGTAAAATTTATATAAACTTGGAATTGCCTTTTACAGTATCCGTAATTTTTAATACATTATCCATAAATCTTTATCCAAATTATCTTAAACAATCGTAAAGTTATGGAAGGAAATAGTAATATATAATTAAAGTGCAATTATCCATTAATGTTAAATTAATGGTGAAAATAGGAAAGCAAACTATCACTGTATCACTGTGTGATCTGTTATGTGAATCAGTATCACTGTGTGATCTGTTATGTGAATCAGTATCACTGTGTGATCTGTTATGTGAATCAGTATCACTGTGTGTTCTGTAATATGAATCAGTATGACTGTGTGATCTGTAATGTGCATTAAATGTGAATCTGTTTAAGGAGACTGGCGTTTGTTCTGTGTGCGTGGAGAGGTCGAGGTGGAGGGCTCTCTGCTTGAAGTGGAGTGCTGCTGTGCTAGCCTGCGTTCACGTGCTAGTTTGGTGCTCCTGGGGGTACAGCAGGGGCAGCTGTACCTGTGGCACGGCTGTAAGTCCCACCCCGGTACACGGCAGGTGGGCAAGAGGACAGTGGAGCACCTCACTCAAACGTAAGCTGTTTACGTGCACAGAGTTAAACTATCTCTATGTAAATTAAGAAAGTGGCTTGATGAGTATGTAATTATTTTATATATGTGTGTACAGGTGTCCTTGTGAGCTTGGTTTGAACAGTAACAGCAGTTTGAAGGTACATGAAATAGAGGAAGGAACTGAGCCAAAGGAATTCTGGGTAGCTCTTGGCAAGCAAGACAGGAAAGCCTATGACTGCATGCTGCAAGGTTTGTTTATTTCTAGTGTAAAATGCATTTATAATATATTTCTAAGTGACGACATGACTATTCAGTACAGGAAAAGTTGATTTCAAAAGATTTGTAATTGCGTGTTGCTAAAATAAGCTAAGCTCAGATAACAAAATAAAAATATATATCACACACAATATTTGGGTTAAGTAGTCAGTTTTAATTATTATCTTTCTTAGCTTTTTTGTATTGAGTGAAGTATATAAATAATCAATATTTCACTTCATCAGCCGTTTTTGTTTACTGAACCTGTTACAATGCATTATGGGATTGCTTTTACCGCAAATGATACATGTGACACTGCCTTAACATGAACATGTCTATGATGTCAGAAATACTGCCTTTGTATGCTTCTCACTAATTCCTGGAACAAGGCCTCTCGTGTTTGTGATTTTAATATAATTTAACATCACATTATTTTAATATTTAATATCACATCTTGCAGATCCAGGGAAGTATAATTACACACCGCATATTTTCCGTCTGAGTGCCAGTGGTGGGACTTTTAAAGGAGAGGAGCAGTTTGGCCCCAGTCAGATGACGGGTGTTGTCACGGCAATGCCGTTTCTGCAGGAGAATTTGTATTCGGCCCCTCAGCCTGGTATATAACCTTGGAACTCTAATTTAGGGGTGTCTAATCCTGGTCCAGGAGGACCACTGTCCTGCAGAGTACAGTTCTAACCTGCTTCAACACCCTGCTTGTCATGATTAGCTAGCTAAGGTGTGTTCAGGGTTGGAGCTAAACTGTGGACAGCGGTTCGTCAGGAGCAGGATTTGAATACCCATGATTTACACATATGCTGGTGTATTCACTTTGTATTACAAACACTTACACCTAGTACAAGACCAATAATTAAAATTGGTAATTAATTAAAATAATTAAAATTCTCGTCTCATTTTCTGCAGCTCTGTTCTTGGTGGATAACAAGATGGAAGTGTACCTATGGCAAGGACAGCAGCCTGAAGATACAGAATGTACTGGCTCAGCCAAGATCCGCTGGGACAGTGAGAGGAAGTGTGCCATGGAGACAACGCTTCAATACTGCCAAGGTCAGGAGTTGGGTTCTTCAATCAGGGCACAGGTTTAAATAAAACATTTGTGTGCCAAGGTTTCTGGAGAAACTACCTTTTGTTTTGCCTTGAAAGGAAAAATGACAGTGGAACTAACTTTGGTTAGTTTGATGTATTTACTCAAAACAGGAGACCAATTGCATATCACACGTCAGCTCATTATTAAAATGTTTTAAAGCAAAATGGTAAACTGACAATGCAACAAATTGACATTTATGAAGTTTTAGTTACGTTAAGTTTAGTACATTTTAACATTTACAGTCTAAACATTTAGATTGCAAATTAAAATTGAGTGTCAAAAAAATGTAGCGTGTCATTTTATCACCTTTCCTGATACATTTACATGACTGGGAAAGGTTGTGCATGTAAACACAAGTCCAGGTTGTTTGTTTTGTTATTATTGCAGAGTTCTGCGTTAGTAAAATGTGGGTTGTGTTTGTCCTTTAGGGAGAAACTCCAGACGTCCTCCCCAGGCCTATCTGATCCTGGCTGGTACAGAGCCACTGACCTTCACCAACATCTTCCCTTACTGGGAGAAACACCCGGACATTAAGGTACAGGTGCTGTACACCACACAGCTTTCATCATAGCTCTTAGACTGCTTTTGCTTGTTGCTTTTTGAGGAGTGTCTGTCATGTACAAATGAATGGATGAAAGAATAGACAGATGGTTGGTCCATTTCAACAAGTCATAAATAAAAGATAAGACAAAATTTGATATTCTTTAAAAAAAATAGTTCATGTAATGTCCTCCCAAATTCTCTTTCTTTTGTAGAACACAAAACATTTTTTCAAATAATAAAAGTGGGTGGTGAATGAGTCTGTCAAACTACAAAATTAATTCATGGTGCCTAATTTATACATTTAGCACTACAAAAACATGCAATCCACAGAATAGCTTTGTGTGAGGAACATACCCAGATTTATTATCATTATACACTAAACATCATTTCTTCACTATAGCCCTCAAATAACATATGCCCTCATTAGAAATGCATAATCAAAATGTCATTAAAGATTTAATGGAACTGTTGACGTATCATTTCCATGCACCTTTTGTTGTCCATTCTAGAGCTTCAGTGGAAAGGTTTGAAACAACATGAGAGCAAGTAAATGACGAAAGAATTTTCATTTTCTGATGAGCTGTAGAATTAAAGCCTGTGTCCCTTTGTATGTGTCTTGTTGACTGTGCAGGTAGAGGGAGCCCGTAATAAAGTGATACTAGTTAAAGATGCTCTGTCGAAGCTAAGCAGACAGCAGTACAGTATAGAGGAGGTCACAGGAAAGCCCCTGCCAGAGGGAGTGGACCCTCTGCACCTCGAGTGCTACCTGTCTGACAAAGACTTCCAGGTAAGAACCTCATCTAACTGTGCCCACACACGGTCCCTACTGAGCTAACAAATGACACCTGCTCTTGAGGCCATTATTTGTGTCTAAAATGGTCATTATGAAAAGTGATTCCTCTTCCCTCGGTTCAGTCCAGCGGTTTGTCAGTGAAGGTCAGCAAACTCTTAATTTGGCTTAATGGTTTTCCAATGTGGCTTTTGAATTGAATTGAATTTTCATTGTCTGCCAGCTGAATTAACCAATGCTGACTTGCCACAAACTAGCATATTTTAGGTCCTTGTATGGCTTTGCTGATAGCAGCATATTCCTGTGTAAATATAATGCCAAAATAATTGGAGCTGACAGATTGTGTTGATTTTTTGCAGAGTGTTTTGGAAATGACACGGGATGAATTTTACGCCCTCCCGAACTGGAAACAACTCAATCTGAAAAAGAGCAAAGGTCTCTTCTAAACAAAAAAACTCTTTGTCTGCAGTTTTGTATATTCAATTACAAGAAATTATCTACTAAGGAATTGTTTTTTTGTGCTTTTTATGCAAACCTTTTCATGTATAGCACCAATATGTACAGTCTGAAATCTCTTAAAAATTATAAACCTACCTATTGCTGTAGCAAATTCATACATCATACTTAAGTAGCTTTTGGTTAAAAGAATTTTCTACATTTTAAATATGCAAAAGCGTACGTTTTGGGAATAACCTAAAGCATATCAACATAAATCTTGTGTACAAGCCTGAATTATAAATATGTATTATATTTTATTGTTTTAACCCTATTGCTGTCAAACTGTGACCTTAAAATGCATTAAACACTAATTGTGAAAAATAATGTTAAAACGCTGAAACAGATGGAGGCGTTTCACAGTGAAAAGTGAATTGCTGTGTAAGCCAAAATGTGTGTGCATAATAAATGCACTGCTGCCATTTGCATGTTAATGAAAATTATACAGTGTTATATGATTCTGATCTCTTTAATATGGCCATATTGTAACAGCTGTCAACAATATTACAAATAACAAATTATTATTTCTGTGTGTGTGTATTCTCACATGTATGAATGTGTTTTGTATGTCCAATGCCAAAATTATGCCATGAAAGCGTAGCTCGTGGTTGACAGTAAATTTATGCCATTCAATCTTACGCCACTAGGTGTCAGACTTAATTTGTTTTCATGCTCTGGCGATACAATGCAACCCAATTACGATTCACTACAGTGTTATGTCCTTATTGCTTTTTGCACGTTTTATGATGGTTAATACATTGTAATGATTGTAAAAATTGTAAAGCGAGTGGTGTGGGTTGTTTAGTCATAGTTGAGTGTTTCAGATGACATTATTTTTACTGCTAAAGAAAAGCCACTTAGAGGCGTCATATGCAAACGCAAATACTTTTTATCGGATTAATAATAAAAAAAGCCCTATAACCAATAATAACCAATTAATACTGCCAAAACAAAGAGTCTTTATGTCATCCGTTATTAGTTGATTTTATATTTTGTATTTTACCATGGCAGTGAGTATTGCTGAGCCGGAGGAAACGCTCTCGGCAGTTAGAACAGGTTAACTGGTGCTCTGTAAATCCCTGATCACCACTAGACTATTGAC